>JAGFNQ010000059.1:83698-163433 GCA_024364735.1 Boesenbergia rotunda | reverse complement strand
AGAGAGAATGAGGAAAGAAAAAAAAGAAAAGAGAGAAATGAGGAAAAGAAAAGAGAGAACGAGGAAAAGAAAGAGAGAAGAATAGAAAATTTGTTTGCAAGAGGAAGTGAGGTGAAGAGAGCTTATTTGGACAAGGCAACCTATATTTCTTCTTTTGTGCAAGGAAACTTGCTTGGAAACTAATACTAACTCCTTGCCCAGTGATGTTGTTGCTATTTTGCAGGACTTTGAGGATGTGTTTCCCCAGGAAGTACCTCACGGTTTGCCACCAATGAGGGGAATAGAACACCAAATGGACCTTATTCCTGGTGCTTCTCTTCCCAATAGGCCTGCCTATAGGAGCAACCCTCAAGAAACAAAGGAGATACAGAATCAAGTGGAGGAGTTATTACAAAAAGGATGGGTGAGAGAGAGCTTAAGTCCTTGTGCTGTACCAGTAATTTTGGTACCTAAAAAGGATGGATCATGGAGGATGTGCACGGACTGTAGAGCTATCAACAACATCACAATTCGGTATCGACATCCTATCCCTAGACTTGATGATTTACTTGATGAATTGCATGGTGCTTGCTTCTTTACTAAGATTGATTTGAAAAGTGGGTACCATCAAATTAGGATAAGGGAAGGGGATGAATGGAAAACTGCTTTCAAAACTAAATATGGATTGTATGAATGGTTGGTAATGCCTTTTGGGTTAACTAATGCGCCAAGCACCTTTATGAGGCTTATGAACCATGTTTTACGAGAATTCCTAGGAAAATTTGTGGTAGTATACTTTGATGATATTTTGGTATATTCCAAGAGTTTGGTTGAGCATGTAGCACATCTCAAATCTGTCTTGCATGTCCTTAGAAAGGAGAGACTGTATGCTAACTTAGAAAAGTGTTCTTTTTGCACTGATCATGTGGTTTTTCTTGGATTTGTCATAAGTTCTAAAGGAGTGCAGGTTGATGAAGAGAAGGTTAAGGCCATTAGAGATTGGCCAACCCCCAAAACTGTGAGTGAGGTTAGGAGCTTCCATGGGTTGGCAAGTTTCTATAGAAGGTTTGTGAAGGATTTTAGCACACTGGCAGCACCCCTAAATGAAATTGTCAAGAAAAATATGAGTTTTAAGTGGGGAGAGAATCAAGAAAATGCATTTCAAGCACTTAAGGACAAACTCACACATGCACCCATTCTTGTTTTGCCTGATTTTTCCAAATCATTTGAAATTGAATGTGATGCATCTCATGTGGGTATTGGGGCTGTTTTACTTCAAAATGGACATCCCATTGCATATTTTAGTGAGAAGATAGGTGGCGCCACTCTCAACTATTCCACTTATGATATAGAATTGTATGCACTTGTTAGAGCTTTGCAAACATGGCAGCACTATCTTTTGCCTAAAGAATTTGTTATTCATAGTGATCATGAATCTTTGAAGTATTTGAAAGGGCAGGGGAAGCTCAACAAAAGGCATGCCAAATGGGTTGAATTTCTTGAACAATTTCCGTATGTGATTAAGCATAAGCAAGGAAAGGTAAATGTTGTAGCAGATGCACTTTCACGAAGGTATAATTTGCTTGTTACACTTGAAACTAAATTACTTGGCTTTGAACATATCAAAGAGTTGTATGAACATGATAGTGACTTCTCTGAATTATATGCTGCGTGTGAATAGAAATCACAAAATGGGTTTGTTAGGCATGATAATTACTTGTTTAAGAACAATAGACTTTGTGTGCCTAGAGGATCCATGCGTGAATTGCTAGTTAGGGAAGCACATGAGGGGGGTCTAATGGGACACTTTGGGGTTCAAAAGACCTTAGAAATGTTGCATGAACATTTTCATTGGCCACACTTAAGGCATGATGTGCAAAAATTTTGTGAAAAGTGCATTGTGTGCAGAAAAGCAAAATCTAAGGTATCACCTCATGGACTTTACACTCCTTTGCCTATTCCTGATTCCCCTTGGATTGACTTGTCTATGGATTTTGTTGTAGGGCTACCACGCACTCAAAAAGGTAAGGACTCCATTTTTGTGGTAGTTGATAGATTTTCTAAGATGGCACACTTCATACCTTGCCACAAAGTGGATGATGCAACTCATGTGGCAGATTTGTTTTTCAAAGAGGTTGTAAGACTCATGGCATGCCTAGGAGCATTGTTTCAGATCGTGACACCAAATTCTTAAGTCATTTTTGGAGGACCTTATGGAACAAACTAGGAACAAAGCTTCTTTTCTCCACTACATGTCACCCTCAAACTGACGGCCAAACTGAGGTGGTAAATAGGACTCTTTCTACTCTTCTTAGAGCAGTTATTAAGAAGAACATTAAGTCTTGGGAAGAATGTTTACCTCATGTTGGGTTCAATCCGCTAATACCTCTTGATTTGCTTCCTTTACCTAACACTTCTTCTTTAGTTCACAAGGATGGTCAAGCAAAGGCAGAATATGTGAAAAAGCTTCATGAGCAAGTTAAAACTCAAATTGAGAAGAAAATGGAGCAATATGCGAAGAGAGCCAATAAAAGGAGAAAAAGAGTTGTCCTTGAACCCGGTGATTGGGTGTGGGTTCATATAAGAAAGGAAAGGTTTCCTGCCCAAAGGAAATCAAAGCTTCAACCAAGAGGAGATGGACCATTCCAAGTGTTGGAAAGAATTAATGACAATGCTTACAAAATTGACTTGCCCGGTAAGTATGGTGTTAGTGCAACATTTAATGTGGCTGATTTGCGTCCATTTGATGTAGGTGATGAAGATCTAAATTCGAGGACGAATTCACCTAAAGAAGGAGGGAATGATGTGGACCAAGGAGGGGATACAAGCTTACAAGACAAAGCCATAGAGGAAGAGGCATTGAAAGGAATTGGAGGACCCATGACAAGATCCAAGACTAAGAGAATGAAGCAAGCTTTGGAAGGCTTAATAATGGAGCTCAAGGAGAAGAAGGATCAATGCACAATGGAGGCAACAACTAAATGGATCACATTCCTTCAAATTGAAAGTGAAATTGAGCCCACATGAAGACAAAACTTGAAGGCCCAAAACCGCATGTCCAAGATGCATTCAAGGGCTACAAGTGTCCAATTTTCGTGGGTATTTTTGGGGGGAATTTTCTAAGTTATTTTTTGATGTCTTTTGGTGGGTTTTTAATGCTTTTGGGAGTTCCTAAGCTAGTATTAGGGAATTGTGGGAAATAAATATCATGCATGCATGCATGCATGATAATGGTGCATAATTAGTGCTTAGTGGGAAGTGTGGTAGAGGTTAATGTTTCAACCTCCACTAAGTCTATATATAGGAGAACTCTTGTATGGCCAAGGAGGTTAAGTTTGAATGAAATCAGAGTTTTCTCTATTGTGAGAGCTTCCTTTGGTTCTTAGGCAAAGAACTAATCGTGATCTTATCAAGGCAACTTGTGGCGATCGAAACCCCCATGACTTATCACTCACCCTCTCATCTTTCTTGAGTGTGGCGTCAATATCCTTCCCTACATCTGAATTTCAAGGCGATCCATTCCAAGGTGCTTATCATATCCTTTCCTAGCATAAGACTTGTTAGAAAAACTTTTAAATGCCCTACGCATTTTTCTTACCATGAAGATCTCTTGGTCACTGTCCATAGAGGCACTAGACTCCTCTGAGTCGGATGAAGAGGAGTAGACCACCTTCTTCTTCTCCTTCCTCTTCTTCTTCTCCTTTTCTGCAATGAAAGCTATACCTTTCTCTTTGGCCAAAACATTAGCTTGCTCATGCAATTCTAACTAACAAAATAGATCATCTAATTTTACAATTGAAAGATCCATTGACACTTTGTAGGCATCAACCATTGATGCCCACAAGGTTGTTCTGGGGAAGGATTATAGAACGTACCTTACGAGATCCCGATTTTCAATTTTCTCTCCAATCACATGGAGTTCGTTGATGATCTCCTTTACCCTTCCATGCAACTGGCTTACGGTCTCGTTGATGATCTCCAATCACAAATTTTCCTAGGAATTCTCGTAAAACATGGTTCATAAGCCTCATAAAAGTGCTTGGCGCATTAGTTAACCCAAAAGGCATTACCAACCATTCATACAATCCATATTTAGTTTTGAAAGCAGTTTTCCATTCATCCCCTTCCCTTATCCTAATTTGATGGTACCCACTTTTCAAATCAATCTTAGTAAAGAAGCAAGCACCATGCAATTCATCAAGTAAATCATCAAGTCTAGGGATAGGATGTCGATACCGAATTGTGATGTTGTTGATAGCTCTACAGTCCGTGCACATCCTCCATGATCCATCCTTTTTAGGTACCAAAATTACTGGTACAGCACAAGGACTTAAGCTCTCTCTTACCCATCCTTTTTGTAATAACTCCTCCACTTGATTCTGTATCTCCTTTGTTTCTTGAGGTTTGCTCCTATAGGCAGGCCTATTGGGAAGAGAAGCACCAGGAATAAGGTCCATTTGGTGTTCTATTCCCCTCATTGGTGGCAAACCGTGAGGTACTTCTTGGGAAAACACATCCTCAAAGTCCTGCAAAATAGCAACAACATCACTGGGCAAGGAGTTAGTATTAGTTTCCAAGCAAGTTTCCTTGCACAAAAGAAGAAATATAGGTTGCCTTGTCAAATAAGCTCTCTTCACCTCACTTCCTCTTGCAAACAGATTTTCTATTCTTCTCTCTTTCTTTTCCTCGTTCTCTCTTTTCTTTTCCTCATTCTCTCTTTTTTTTTCTTTCCTCATTCTCTCTTTCTTTTCCTCATCCTCTCCTTTCTTTTTCTTAAGCTCTCGCTCTTCTTTTTCTCTTTTCTCTCGCATTTTTTTTTGATCCGCACAAACCTCCCTAGGTGATAATGGTACAAGTATGACTTTGTGGGAATTGTGAAGAAATGAGAACTTTTTGGAGAATCCATCATGGTGAGCTCGCCTATCAAACTGCCAAGGTCTTCCAAGAAGAATGTGGCTTGCCTCCATAGGTACAATATCACATAGAGCTTGATCTTCATATTTTCCAATGGAGAAATTAATCATCACTTGTTGATTCACCACCAATTCACCACTATTACTTAGCCATTGGAGTTTATATGGTCTTGCATGCGGTGTAGTCTTGAGGTTGAGTTTGGTAACCAACCTAGTGCTTGCCACATTGGTGCAACTTCCACCATCAATGATCATAGAGCATGTTTTACCTTGAATAAGGCAACGAGTATGAAAAATATTCTCTCTTTGGTCCTCCTCATGCTCCTTGGCTTGACTTCCTAATAACCTTCTAACCACCAAGAGATCGCCATCTTGCGCATAGGCTGCTCCATCATGTTCCTCATCGCTTGAAGAAGAAGAATGAGAAGAAGTTTCTTCACTAGAGATGCTCCCATTATCCCTAACCACCATAGTCTTCTTATTCGGGCATTCGGATGTGATATGTCCTTTTCCCAAACACTTGAAGCACTTGATATCCCTGCTCTTAGAAGTAGAAGAAGTAGTAGTAGGAAAAGGCTTCTTAGCGCTTGTTACCTCCTTTGAATTAGAAGAGGAACCCTCCTTCTTTGGCTTGTCCTTCCAATTTGAAGAGTAGTTTGAAGAAGATGGTCTTTTCATAACGCCCTTTCTCTTTAATTGTTGCTCCACTTTCATTGCTTGATGAACTAAGTCTTCAAGCTCCACATAATGTTGTAGCTCTACAATGTCTCCAATATCTCGGTTTAGGCCATGGAGAAATCGAGCCATAGTTGCTTCTCTTTCCTCCTCAATATTGGCCCTAATCAAAGCCACCTCCATCTCCTTGTAATACTCATCCACACTCCTACTCCCTTGGATGAGTCTTTGCAATTTGTTGTGCAACTCCCTATGGTAGTGGGAAGGCACAAATCTCCTTCTCATCAAAGTCTTCATTTCACCCCAAGTGTTGATAGGGTGCTCTCCATACCTTCTTCTCTCCTTTTGCATTTGATCCCACCAAATTAAAGCATAATCGGTGAACTCAAGGGCAGCCACCTTCACTTTCTTGGCATCAGGGTAATTGTGGCATGAGAAGATTTGCTCTATTTTCATTTCCCACTCAAGATATGTGTCGGGGTCATTCCTCCCTTGGAAGGAAGGTACCTTGACTTTCACCCCTCTTAGATCGTCTTCATGTTGATGGTTTCTACCTCCTCTTTCGTGTCTTCGTCCCCCTTCACGCCTCCTTCTTTCTCTTGGAGAACTATAGAATAGGTCACTTCCCGGATGAGATTCTTCATGATTAGAATTTCCCCCATGGTTGGAAACTCTTCCTCCTTCAAGTCGGTCCATCCTTTCATGTAAGCCTTCAAGTTGTCTTTGAAGCATTCTCTCAAAGTGTTGAGTAAGCGCCTCCATTTGAAGCCTATTAGGATCTTGCCTAGGGGAGTTTTCCCCACTCATGCTTGCAACAAAAAAAAAAGATGACAAGGAAAATTACACAAGAAATGTTAGAAAGACCTCACCACTCGCCTCACGTGGTTGCACTCAAATTTATCCACTCAGCTTCCTTTATAAGCCCTTAAGAAAAGAACCTTATCAACGATTTTCTCAAGACAACAAGTAGACACTCGAGTGAGCAAGAAACCAACAAGAGAATATGAGTAGAACAAGAGAAATAAACGGTTAGAACAAGAAATTCAGCAACGATCAAGAGCAATGAGAGAAATATTGGGTCCATTCAATTCGCCGATCTTCCTTCTTTTTTTTTTTGTTTTTTTTTTCGAATTTCCTTTTTGTCCTTTTTTTTTCTTCAGTCAAAAAACACAATGACTCAAGTAACACCTTTTTTTTTCAACTCTTTTTTTTTTTGAGTTTAGGACCCAAATAGAGAAGCGATAAATAGAGTTGGAGAATGAAAACACCAATGGAATAGATGAGAGATTATCAAAGATGAACAAGAACACAAATGAAGAAGAACAAAACGCAAACCTGAAAATCAAGGAGCCAAGGCTCTGATACCAAATGATAAGCACCTTAGAATGGATCGCCTTGAAATTCAGATGTAGGGAAGGATATTGACGCCACACTCAAGAAAGATGAGAGGGTGAGTGATAAGTCATGGGGGTTTCGATCGCCACAAGTTGCCTTGATAAGATCACGATTAGTTCTTTGCCTAAGAACCAAAGGAAGCTCTCACAATAGAGAAAACTCTGATTTCATTCAAACTTAACATGCCTTGGCCATACAAGAGTTCTCCTATATATAGACTTAGTGGAGGTTGAAACATTAACTTCTACCACACTTCCCACTAAGCACTAATTATGCACCATTATCATGCATGCATGCATGCATGATATTTATTTCCCACAATTCCCTAATACTAGCTTAGGAACTCCCAAAAGCATTAAAAACCCACCAAAAGACATCAAAGATAACTTCAGAAAATTCCCCCAAAAATACCCACGAAAATTGGACACTTGTAGCCCTTGAATGCATCTTGGATCATGTGGTTTTGGGCCTTCAAGTTTTGTCTTCATGTGGGCTCAATTTCTCTTTCAATTTGAAGGAATGTGATCCATTTAGTTGTTGCCTCCATTGTGCAAGGAATGTGATCCATTTAGTTGTTGCCTCCATTGTGCATTGATCCTTCTTCTCCTTGAGCTCCATTATTAAGCCTTCCAAAGCTTGCTTCATTCTCTTAGTCTTGGATCTTGTCATGGGTCCTCCAATTCCTTTCAATGCCTCTTCCTCTATGGCTTTGTCTTGTAAGCTTGTATCCCCTCCTTGGTCCACATCACTATTCTCACATTACCTTAGATACTATTCATGCCTACTTCTATAGGGAAGCTAGACTCCCCGCAAATAGACGTTTCCAAACCGTTGACCTTCAGGCACAGGACTATGCCTTGTACAGAGTCCTGGTCCGCTGCATCCTACCACTCTCCACTAGAGATCTCGGGACTATGCGACCCTTTCATGCCTTTCTTTTGTATGCACTAGTCCATCACCTTGACCTAGACATTGGACTACACATGTTTCATACTATTCTACATGCGTCCAGTGTCACGACCCAGGGACGAGTGCGTACTCCATTCTGTCACATTATCACCTCTCTCCTTCATCACCACGGTCGTGACATAACCGTGGGTGAAATAACTGCTATGACCGACTTTGATGAGATAGGATTTAGGAACTTCTCGTTAGCGGGTCTAGAGGTATCGGCCACCGGGGTTCTTAGTTGGAGACGATAGCAGGCTGGGGCTCCAATTGACTCAGACGAGGAGGTTGACGTCGACGTTGGAGACATCGCTGCAGCAGCCCGAGCACACATCGACGAGCCCGCTCCACCGACACTCTACCAGAGAGTAACACATTTAGAGACATAGGTTCAGAGTCTCCGAGAGGAGGTCGAAGCCTATCATATAGAGCAGATGGACGCTCGTCGAGCCGATCGAGAAGTGGCTGATGCACGATTCATTGAAATGATGGCACGATTCGATTCATGGCAGCCTGGCCCATCTGATCATCTCGGTCCCTCGTCCTAGATTTGATTAGTATTGTACTAGTACCTATTTGACTGCCCCTACTCAGTAGGGTTGACTTATGTTTGACTGTATGACTGCGTTGAACCTTGAGTACCTACTTTATTCTATGTTGACTAGCTTATGATTACCGGGTTCTTGTCAATTCGGCAGTTAGGATTGTGCTCTGTAGAATAGATTAACTCTACTGTTGATTTTCTTTCTCCTTTACTTGATTTAAAAATCAATTTCTAAAATTAGAATTTTGAAAAACTGTTTTAGTTAATTTCAAAATCAGTTTATTTTAAATTTTTTCCCGACTTAGTTTTATTTCAAAACTACCCCCTTTCAATGCTAGGGCTTTTTCGCAAATGGACTTAGCTTAGGCCCTAACCCTAGAACTGCATGCACCTATAGACTTAGAAGCCAGCATCTCACAAGCACTTTAGGATACTTGTTGATTGATAACCTAGAAAGGGTTGAGATGCTTAGGTCTTTGCCTTAATTCAAGATGCTTTAAGTCAGTGCATCTGCAGCAATTGGGGCACTAAATACAACTTTTACAGCAATCCAGTTAAGTGTCAAGTTTAGAAAATCTAACTTGAACAGAAACACTTAACTTGACTAACCCTAGCAAAAACTACTGCGTATAACAGTTAGTAAGTAGCTAAATGGGTTAGACAGGTCCCTACAAGAGAAAATTAACTGATTTGGTCTAAGTTTTGGTTGAGTACAGCAAAATCATTTTTTTAAAGTCATTTCTCTTATGCAATTTAATTTCTGCAATATTTATCTGTTTTTGATATATGGCAAAGGGGGAGAGATAGGAAAAGAGAGAGTTCAAAGAGTTCAAGAGTTCAAAATTGTCAAATTTTTTTTCAAACTCTCAAAATATTTTTTTTTTAAAAAAAAAGGGTTAGCTACTTTTCAAAACCTTTCTAGAAATACTTAAGTTTTTGTTTTAAGAAAAATCTATTATGTACTTAAGCTTATTAAGTACTAAGTTATTCAAAGTACAAACTTTTATAAGTACTTTAAGCTTAAGTTTTTCAAAAACTTTTTAGCTTAAGTTTTTCTAAACTTTTATAAGTACTTTAAGCTTAAGCCTTTCAAAACCTTTATAAAGTACTTAAATTATTTTAAAGTTTACTAAGTACTTAAATTATTTTAAAGTTTACTAAGTACTTAAATTATTTTAAAGTTTACTAAGTACTTAAATTATTTCAAAAGTTTACTAAGTACTTAAATTATTTCAAAAGTTTACTAAGTGCTTAAGTTTTTGAAATCCTACTAAGTACTTAACTTAAAAAGTTTTGAAACTTAAGAGTACGTTAAACTTAAGACTTCAAATTTTTGGTAAGTACTCGAAACTCATGCTTTCAAAAATTTCGTCTATGTACTTTTAAAACTTAAGTTATCAAAAGATTTCTAAAGCACCTAAACTTAAGTTTTCAAAGTGCAAAATCATTCTAAGTAAAGTTTTAATAAAAACTTAGAATCCCACGAAGTTTTGAAAAATCTAGGGGGAGATTCTCTCCAGGGGGAGGGAACAAATTTTTATGCTTTTGATTAAACTTAACTTTTTGAACTAGGGTTGCCATAAAGTCAAACCTATGTTTTGATAAACCTATGTTTTGATAATAGCAACAGGGTTCAAAAGTTAAGTCTTAATTGTTATCTAACAATGTTACTTGAGTGTGCAGGAAAAGTCCTAGCGAAGGGCTGCTAGCCACCTGGCGAAGGGCTGCCAGGATAAAAAGCCCTAGCGAAGGACTGCTAGGCACTTGGCAAAGGAATGCTAAGATAAAAAGACCTAGCGAAGGACTTCTAGGCGCCAGGCGAAGGACAGCTTGGAACTGAAGCCCTAGCGAAGGAATGCTAGGCACTGGGCGAAAGATAGCTCGGTATCCAAGACCTGGCAAAGGATCGCCAGGCAAAAGTCCAACCAAAGGAGCGGTTGGCATCAGGTATATTCTCCCGAGAGGAGTAGGTGAGGACGTGTTCCCCGTCGAGGGAACAGTAGGCGTCGGTTCGACCTAAGGCTCCATTTTGGAGATCCAAAGTCAGAACCAAGACAGCTAAGGCTATATAAATAAATATTTTATTGTTTCATTGTGTTTTGGACTAACCCTGGATGCAGGACCGAAGGAACGTGTGTCTACAGCTCAGAGAGTCTCAAAGGAATGAGGCAACAGCTGACCAGGGTGCCCGGAGTGTCCCGGGCGCCCCCATGGTGAACACAAAACACAAGTTACAAAAATAGGCTTCGACAGTACAACTCCAGGGCGCCCCCATGCTCCTGAGCGCCCCCTGCGCTACGGGCGCCCCCAGTGCCAGTTACCGAAGCACACCCTCGCGAAGCCAAGAAGATGGAGTTTTGACCCGGTCAATTCGGGCGCCCCGAGCGCTCCGGGCGCCCCGGTCAAACCTGATCCCGAAGGTAAAGGGATCAGATGTTGACCGAGCATTGTGCAGATCAACTGCCACGTGGGGGGGGGGCGCCCCCGACGTCCCGGGCGCCCCCAGGCCCTATATAAAGGGCCCTCGACCCCAAGATTCAACAACAACTTCCAATCAACGCTACTACGCTCTTCTGTTCTCGCGCTTCGCCTCGGAATCCTTCCAACTCGAGCCGACGACGTCCCGCTGCTCCGAAAAAGTCGATCTACCTCGGACGTCGGTAAAAGAGCGATTTAAGTTTACTGTACTTAATTCTATAATAATCTTTTGTAAACTATTTGCGCCTTATATAGAATTGCCCAAAGTAAACGGTCAACGACCGTGGGCCTTGGAGTAGGAGTCGACCCAGGCTCCGAACCAAGTAAAATCGACCGTGTCTCTGTGTTGTTATTCTTAATTTCCGCTGCGTACTTGCTCTAAATTTTTCGAAAAACGATTTCCGATATTCACCCCCCCCCCTCTATCGGTTTTCTCGATCCAACACTATCTCCATCTGTCCAACCTTCATCCAATTTCATTTTTTCACCTATCGGGCCAATGCAGAGGGGTTCTCTGAGCTGGGGCGAAGTTCCTTGAGCTACCACACGCCATCCGAATCAACGCAGAAGGGAGGATCAGACGGAGTTCAGTTTGCACTAAAAAAGTACGCAATCCAATCTTTGCAGCTGAGTTTGATTGATTCTCGAGCGAGGGGGTTCCGAGCTCGAATCCTTGGCTGACAGCAGGGAGATATCTTGGTGAAGAGCTCGAACTAGTGTTTGTAATTTGTAATTCATTTCTGATTTCAGTTCTGCATAGTTTAAGTTTTGTATCAGCTCGCAATTCCAACATAGATCGGTCCTTGGCCGATCCAGACCCACCTGATCGGTCATCTGACCGATCAGGCTTACATCTGATCGGTCCGCCAATCGGTCAGGAGTTTTCCTGCGCAACAAATTCTGTTTTAGTTTACAACTTGCGCCAATTCTTCCTTTCTGAATTTAGATACAATTTTAGTTTCATTTCTGCAATTGATATCAGTTTATATTTCAATCTTGCAATTTCCAATTGTTTGTTCAATTCTCTTAGTTGGTTAAGTTCCCTAATTGCAATTTCCTAGTTAAGCTTGTTTAGTTAAGCCTATTTCATTTCACTACATTTTCATCCTTAAGTACAAAACAAAACCTCAGTTCTTATTTGAAAACCCAAAACATTTAACGACTCATAAATGCGAGCTTAAATGAAACATTCATTCAACTAGCCTTAGAAAAATACGACCTGTGGCCCCTATACTACTCATTCTACTTTTGTGAGCTAGGGTTTTTAGTTTCTATAAATATCTAAATTTGAGACCCACATTCGTGACAACACACTCTATATTTGGGTTGCATCAACGACCAGTTACCAAAGTTTAGCCCACGCGGATGCTGATGATAGAGGAAGAGCTCACCCACGCGGATGCTGACGCTAGGGGAAGAACTCCTGTCCTACGTGATTAACACGAGCGTCAATGGGAACACGGCGGAGGTTGTCCGGCGGACCCGACTCCGACGCTCAAGTCAGTGCCTCAGTATAGGAGATGGGAGAAAGTAAGGAGATTGTGTAAGTTAGAGAGTGCGTAACCCCTTTACCGGAGGGGTTGGAGTACCTTTTATACGTGAGTCGGCAGTCACACATGTCTCCACGATCTTCGCCACATCCCCCTAATTGTCCGTTACGGGCCTTTGCAACGGTCTACGCAACCATTAAATCCAGACCATTGCGGTAATTATGGGTTGTGATTATCCCGTAATAATTAGGGATGATTATCCGCAGATCCGAAGAAAGGGGGACCATTACTTGACGTCGAGTGCTCCTTGGGCTCCGCTGCCCTATGGTGATCTCGGGGTTTTTTGGCTCGGGGGCGGGGGGGTCCCGAGCATTTACCTTCCCGAGGTGATCTCGGGGTCCTGACCTCCCGAGGTGATCTCGAGCGTGTGTCATCTCGGGTCGATCTCCAGAGTATGTCTGCATTGTGATGTTCTTGGGGAACCCACCCTCCCAAGAGGGCCTCGGGCGCCACGTAAAGAGTCGCCCAGACTCGGTAGATCTTGTCACACAGCTTCTTTAGTCCACGTGTCAACCACGAGATACTCAACCCCATCACAAGTCTCTCCCTTCAAATCTAATCGAAGAAAGTGTTGCTAACTGATTAGACTAGTGGTGTAGCGAAGAAGCTATGTTATGGTGGGTTCATGCGTCCATTGCTAGTTTATTGGCGGTACGATGAGTTCCAGGAATCGAAACATTCACCTCGGGGTCTGAGGTAATCTCTTCTTGAATTAGCCCTCCTAAAAGGCTCCTGCAATTCTCGGGCATCCGCAGCACCCGCACCAAACCTACTCACCTCGGACATCCGCAGCACTATGAGGTAGTAGGGTTTTAACAGCTCTTGGTCGGGCATCCGCAGCACCCGGACCAAACCTACTCACCTCGGGCATCTGCAGCACCGCGAGATAGTAGGGTTTTAACAGCTCTTGGTCGGGCATCCGTAGCACCCGGACCAAGCCTACTCACCTTGGGCATCCGTAGCACCGCGAGGTAGTGGGGTTTTAACAGCTCTTGGTCGGGCATCCGCAGCACCCGAAGCCTACTCACCTCGGGCATTCGCAGTACCGCGAGGTAGTAGGGTTTTAACAGCTCTTGGTCTGGCATCCACAGCACCCCGACCAAGCCTACACCTCGGGCATCCACAACACCGCGAGGTAGTAGAATTTTAAGCAGGCAAGTAATCGGTGTTCTTCAAGTAATATTTCATTTGCTTCTTTATTTATTGAACTGCAAGGCAGTGCCAAAAATACAAGTTTTATATGAACTACTCCAAATCTCACCGAGTACGATAAAGTCGGAGATAATTGGCATGCCATAACCTCTCCAGCCCCTTGCCTTTGTCATCCTCCAGATAGTAGCGGTCTCCTGTGAGCTTTCTGGTGATGATGTAAGGTTCGTCCCACTGAGGCTCCAGCTTCCCTGGGTCGTCGGCTGGCTTGATCCTCTTCCAAACCTTGTCTCCTACTTCAAAGCTACGGGCAATTACCTGACGATTATAGGCTTGTTGCATACATTGTCGGTACGCTTCCAGTTGGGCGGCTGCTTTATCAAGGACCTCGGACACGAGATCAAGGTCGATCAGCTGCTTTTGATCATTATCCTCTTTGTTATAGTACTGCCGCCGGACGGACTCCTCGCCTACCTCCATCGGAATCACGGCCTCATATCCGTACACCAGCTGAAAAGGACTCTGGCCAATCCCTTCTCGTGGAGTGGTACGGTAGGACCACAAGATGCTGGGGAGCTCCTCAACACAGCTGCCTCCAACGTGATCAATTTTTATCATGAGTCCTTTGAGTATTTCCTGGTTAACGTCCTCAGCTTGGCCATTGCCCTGAGGGTACGCGACCGACGTGAAAGCTTGGCGAATGCCTAGCCCCTCGCACCATTCTTTGAGTTTGCGACCGGCAAACTGCCTTCCATTATCCGACACCAGCTTGTGAGAGATGCCGTATTTGCAAACGATATCCCTCCATAGGATCTTCATCACCGCGGCCTCCGTGATGTGTGTCAGGGGCTCAGCTTCCACCCGTTTGGAAAAATAGTCCACGAGAACTAGCAGAAACTTCTTTTGCTATGGTCCGATGGGAAATGGGCTTACAATGTCCATTTTCCACTGATCAAATAGGCAGGACACCATGGATACTCGCAGGGGCTCGGTCGGTCGATGAGTCACACGTTGATGTCTCTAGCAGGCCTCACATCCGGCCATGAACTTGAGAGTATCAGCCTGTAGAGTGGGCCAAAAGTACCCTGCCAGTTTAATCTTCCTAGACAGAGACCTTCCCCCAATGTGGCCTCCACAAATGCCTTCATATACTTCTCGCATCACATAGTTGGCTTCCTCTGGACCGACACATTTGAGTGGTCGGGCGAAGGCCCTCTTGTATAGTTGATCTCCGACCAATGTGAATCTGGCAGCCCAGCGGCGGAATAATCGCTTGATCCATGCTTGGAGCATTCCCACTGCGTAGGAACTCCACATATGGATCTCTCCAATCGGCTACAGTGCTGCCTTCCGCCTCTTCTCCATTTGAGCTATAGTCTCTTATGGGGCACTAGGTTCGTCTAGCTGCTAGGCTAAGATGGAGCTAGCCAACCTGGCTAGCTCATCTACCTTGACATTGTCTGCCCGGGAGATCTTTTGCAGGATAACCTCCGTGAAAGAAGCTTTTAGCTGCTTATAGAGGTCCACATGCCTCTGCAGGCGTCCACACCATACCTCGAAGTCGCCCTTTATTTGCTGTGCCACAAGCTGAGAGTTCGAATTTACAACGACCCGAGTAGCTCCTACATGCTTGGCTGCTTGCAGACCTGCTAGGTTCGCCTCATATTCAGCTTCATTGTTGGTGACTTTGAAGTGGAGACAAATAGATAAGTGTAATGTATCCCCTCGGGGGGAGACCATTAACACTCCGACTCCGTTGTGCCTGCTATTGGAAGACCTGTCTACATAGATCTTCCAGACTCCCTTGGCCTCGGGTTCTAGGAAGGTCTCGAGCATGAAATCCGAGAGAGATTGTGCCTTAATAGCGGTACGAGGTTGGTACTAAATCTCATACTCACTTAACTCTGTTGTCCATTTGATCAGTCGACCTGAAGCTTCAAGATTGGTGAGGACCCATCCGAGCGAGCTGTTGGTGAGAACCACTACAGGATATGCTAAGAAGTATGGTCTTAGCCTTGGGACCATTAAGACTAGAGCATAGGTCAGCTTCTCCATCGTAGTGTATCACGTCTTGACATCCTTCAGGAGATGTCCGAAGAAGTAGATGGGATATTGCACCATCCCTTCTTCTCGGACGAGCGCAGAGCCCACTGCTTGTTCTACTGCAGATAGGTAGATGAATAATGTCTCCCCCTCCATTGGCTTGTAGAGGATGGGGATTCGGTGAGAGAGGCCTTCAGATCGGCGAATGCCTTCTCATTACCAGTCGAACTTGACTGTCTTTCTCAGAAACTTGAAGAATGGTAGGGTCCTGTCTGCAGACTTGGAGATGAACCTCGACAGAGCCATAATCCTACCATTTAGTCATTGTACTTCCTTGAAGTTGCGAGGGGATGGCATATCCAGAATAGCCCTTATTTTTTCTGAATTAGTCTCGATTCCCCTCTCTGTCACAATATATCCCAAGAACCGACCACCCTTCACCCCGAGCTGGCACTTAGCAGGGTTCAACTTCAGCTTGTTGGCCCTCAGGGTGGCGAACGTTTCTTCTAAGTCGGCTAACATTTCCTTTCCCTTGTCGGTCTTGACCAGGATATCGTCCATGTACACTTTGATGTTCCTCCAAATTTGATGCCTGAAGACCTTGTCCATCATCCGCTGGTAAGTTACCCCAGTGTTGCGTAATCCAAAAGGCATGACATTATAGCAATATGTGACATTTACTATCACAAAGATGACTTTCTCCTAGTCTTCGGGAGCAAGAGGAACTTGATGGTAGCCTTGATAAGCATCCAACATTGAAATGAAATCACAACCGACTGTAGAATCTACTAACCGGTCTATTCGAGGCAAGGGGTAACAATCCTTAGGGCAGACTTTATTCAAATCTCGAAAATCAATATAGACTCGTCATTTACCCCTAGCTTAGGGACAAGCACTATATTAGCTAACCAGGTCGGGAATTGAACTTCTCTTATGTGCCCGGCTCTTAACAGCTTGTTGACTTCTTCTCTGATAGTCTTGTCCTGCTCCGGTGCAAAATGCCTTCGCCTCTGTTTCACCGGCTGAGCTCCAGATATTACATGCAGGCGATGCATGGCTAGAGCTGGGGGACTCCTTTGATTTTCTCGGTAGCCTAGGCGAACACATCTCGATGTCTCTGCAGGCAGTCGATCGGACGGCTTCTCAGCTCCGATGCAAGGTTAGTGGCAATCCTCGTAACTCTCCCCGTCTGTTTAGGGTGGATCTGGACCTCCTCACTCTCGACCTCCCTCCATTCTTCTTTGGGTCCTTCCTCCTCTCGTGGGTCGGCGAGATCAATTTGCAGAGCTTCGTGAGACTTTGGATTCTTGCACGACTCCGATCGGACTTCCCCACTGTAGCATCGCCACAACACTAGCTGGTCTCCCTTAACCTCGGCCACCTGATCGCCTACCGAAAACTTGATCTTCTGGTGGTAGACCGAGACCACCGCCTAAAATATGTTGAGTGTCGGGCGCCCCAAGATGGCGTTGTAGGATGAGGGAGCGTCGATGACCAGGAAAGGAGTCCTCCTCATCCTCTCCAGCGTGTCACCACTCAACGACAACAATAGGGTAATTTTCCCAATCGGATGTACTTGGTACCCGATGAAGCCGAAGAGCGGAGTCGAAACCGGATGTAGTTCATCCTCGTCAATCAGCATGTGATCTAGGGCGACCTTGTACATGATGTTCACGGAACTACCTGTATCTACGAAGATACGCTTAACCTCATAATTTACAATGCGTGCAAGAATTACCAGGCCATCTTCATGGGGAGCTTCTACGTCCTCCAAGTCCTCTAGGTCGAAGGAGATTTTAGGGTCATGATGCTGGCTATGGCTCGTCCCGATGGCGTAGTTCTCCAGCCAACGGGTGTGAGCCTTCCTCGCCCGGTGGGAATCTTCTCCGGTAGGCCCTCTCGAGATTACCCCCACGTGGCCGGAAGGCGGACCACGGGTAGGGGCCTTACCCTTCTTGGGGTCTCGTTCCAATGAGGGAGACCGACGTGGTGCAGCCTCTTGACTCCTCTCTGTTAGTGATATGAGAGAAGTGTCCTAAGGCAATCGCCTTATGATGTAAACATTTATATTAATAAATGATAATTCACTATTTGAGTATACATGTTTTGAGTATTTGATTGGGATCTTAAACTCATCTACTGAATGTTCGCAATACAACTCACAGCATAAGAGAATTTGTGATGGGATCACAACTAGTGAATATCTCTAATGTGCAATTGTGAAGTATTGAAATTATCCCTAGTCGATGAATTGATAAAAACGGACACTATCAATTCTGTTGAGACTAGCATGGGTTATTCTCTAATCAGCTGATTCTCACTGGCTGGTGACATTGGGATGTCCGGAGATAAACTTGGATGCTAGTTAAGGGAACTAGTTCATTGGAATGACTAGCTGTAAGACTTCATATGGGAATCTACATATAGATATGTCAATGAAGTTCTTACTGCGGCTTAAGTGCGATGTTCCTTTGACTTGCGGTGTTCAAGTCATCTTAGTCATGGAGACTTATACTTTAACATCTTAAGCAAACATCTCCAAGGAGGTGTGGACCCAGGATGATTGGGTATAAGCCGAAGTGCCTGAAGATGTTTGAACAGCCTACAAAGGATTCATCACTCCTTGCGAGGAGATGTATACCCAGGCCTATCGTCGGATTGTTACTCAAAACCTCTGGCCAGAGTACATCATGTTTAGAGTGCGAGTCTCTAAAATACATGAGAGTAATTAGAAATCCAAAGGACGAGAAAGACACTACTTGGGCTAGGTGTGACGTAGTCAGCCTAGTGGGGACTGACACCATAGACCGTGTCCTGAACCAAGTGGGTATAAGGTGGTGAAGGGAATGAGGCACGATTCATTAGAGCTGCTGAAGGGTTTCAGAATAATTTCTTCTGAGGTCAAACCGTTGATCTTTCGATTAATTGGGGATCATGATGTACTACTAGGTGCCACTCATGATCGTTCTATAATTAATGGGTTAATTATAGATGGCCAACATAAATCGAAAGCCTATTTAGTCACACGCAATACGAGTAATCCGAGGGATTTAAAACGAGTTGAAAATTGGATTTTCCGATCAAGAGAAATAAGTCGAATCTGAATTTATCAGAGGCGCGATGGAAGCTAAAAATGGCTAAGTCTTTTGAAGGCCTTTTTGGGCGAATTAAATGAGTTTAATTCGCGGCGGTTCGGGTTGGTTTGGCCGGCCAAAGAGGGTGTCAAAACCCCCTTTGGTGGCCAGCCACAATAAGAGGAGAAAACCAATTAATTTTGGTTTAATTAATAAAATAAATCTAGTGCGATTTATTTTATAAATTATGGATAAATAAATTTGTATAAAGAAATTTATATAAATAAATTTATAGAAATTTATTCTTTTATGGAAGATTAAAATAATCCATGAATTAGTTTATTTTAATTTTATAAAATCAATTATGAATTGATTTTTACATAATAAGAAAATTTATAAATTTCTTATAAAATTTATTCCATAATTTAAAGAGAAGAAGAATTTGTTTTATTATAAATTAGTTATAATAAGACTCGGCTTAAACGGAATAATTAATAAAAGAATTTATAAGATAAATTTCTTATAACTAATTCCGTTAATTCCGTTAATTCGGTTTAGAGGGAGACTTAGCAAAGGAGTTGCTACTATATAAAGGATCCAAAGGCTAGCCCTTATTCAAAAAATTAAGAGATTAATTATTCTCTCCCTCTCTCTCTTAATCTCTCTTCTCCTCTCCCTCTCCCTCTCTTGCCTAGGGCCGGCGCCCACCCTAGAAGTTTAGGGCTGGCGCACCAAACAACTTCCCCCCTTGAAGTTGCCGTGAGGTTTCAAGAAGAAGGAGAACCCGAACAAGAAGAAGAAGAAGCGGATAGCGACTCCTCTCTTCTCGGAATTCGATTCCGTTACTTCGTTGGTTAGTTTCCTATATTTCTCTCTTGTTCTTCTAGTTATGCCTTCCGAGAATCTAGTAGTTCTCGTCGGCACAAAACTCGTGACTTTACGAAGTCATCCCGGAGAGAACTCGGCGTGGACGCGAATAGAGGCGGAGCTTCCAAGGGACGCTACGGTTGGATCTCGTCCCTTACTTCGAGTTACGCGAGGTACTTGGTAAATTAGTTTACTTTTCCGCAAAGTTTTATTTTATGATTATGTCAACACACCATAGGGTTGCATGCTAGATGCGAAGTTAAAATAATTTAGGAAATTATTTTATGCAAACTCTTCCGCTGCATGTAAAAATTTTGAATTTTACGAACCCGTATCCTTGTCGACATGCACCCGGTCCCAACAGTGGTATCAGAGCCGGTTAGTGTTCGACTTAATCATATAATTATTTTGTGGAAAACTTTGTCATGATCTCAATTTCGGAAAAAATTTTCAATTATGGAAACTTTCCAATTATAATAAATTTTAGATTTAGGAATTTCTAAGTTTGGAAATCCTCATGAAATTTCGCAAACTTTTGAAATATCCTAGCTTCTAAATTTTTATAATAATTGTGAAAGCTTCCCATCTTTGGAAACTTTCCAATTTTGAAAATTTTTCTATTTTAGAAATTTTCTAATTTTGGAAATATGTAAGTTTTCTTTGTACCGGAAACTTACAATTATTCTTAAAACCTATTTTGAAATCTCGTAATTTTGGGCACCTTTCTTTTAAGAAAGTCTAGACAAATTCATGGACAGTTAATTGACAATTAAATTTGAATTGGGTTTTAAATTGACAACAAAATTCTTTATTTTGGATTGAGCCTCGGGGAGCCGTCCAATTTAAAGTTAGTTGTTGTAATTTCCGAATTTTTAATTGAAATTGTCATGTTCGATTTGGATTGAGCCTCGGGGAGCCGTCCAATTGGATTTACAACACATTACTTTTCTTTGGGTATCTGAGCCTCGAGGAGCCACTGTTAGAAAACGATTTGTTGTAATTAATTAAATCCATGAATAAAATATGTTTAAGAGGTAATGCTCTTACATATTGTTGTCTCCAAAATTAATTAGGAAAATGGTTTCCTATAGAGTTTTCTTAAATGAGATTTTCATGAAAATAATATGTAGTTGAATTAAGGGATTTATCTCTTAATTTAATAAGATTTGTTTTAGAGAAATCAAAGTCTTGAACATATTATTTCCGAAATTAATTATGACAATTTAGGAAATTGTTTCCCAAAACAATTCCTTTATTTAAGTATGAAATTGGAATTAGGAAATCCGGTTCCTAATTCAATTAATGAGACTTGATAACTTAAGTCACATACATACTTAATTAAGGAAATCGTTAGTCATGACATAATGTCATGAATGTGCTTAGAAAAGATGAGACCCAAAACCCCTTACAAAATATTAAGGCCAACACCTTCCATTAATATGGTTAGAATCGGAGTTTTGTTTCTCGATTGGGTTGATGGACACATCCATGCCCAACTTGAACCTCAACATGTTCAAACCAGGGAATTAGTTTATGAATAATATAGTTGGAGTCAGAGGTCAATCCTTAGTTTTGGTTGTTGGACACATCCAAGCCTGACTAAGCGGTTGAATGAGCGCCAACCATATTAAAACTATTTCTTGATTAATGGGTCAGCCTTAAGCTTGGAGCATCGATTTGTTGTGCCACAGCCAAGGTCGATGTGAAGAGAGGTGCAGTTGGGTGCTATACATAATGATGCATACTTGTTAATGAGTTAACAACCCAATGATTTATGCAAACATTCAACTAGTTGATAGCATAAAGTGATAGTTACATATATATGATATGTAATCGGTATAATTACCTACCTTTATAGCTAAGAAAAACTTGATGGCCACAGCCATGGTGGTTCTTACCTATGGTTGGATATCAACCTATTTGGAGATGTTCCTACGATCTCCCGAATTGATAATAAGGGTTATTCAATTTGAAAAATAAATAAGATTTCAATTTATGTATATTGATACATTCTTTATCAATCTTCTCACATAATCTCAATTTGTATTTCTAGGATAATCACTCGATCATGTCTTCTCTGAATCTGCGTTCCATTTTGGACACCAATAAACTAACTGGGCCAAACTTCATGGACTGGCTTCGAAACCTGAGGATAGTCCTCAAGGCAGAGAAGCTTGCCTATGTCCTTGAAGATCAACTTCCCAACCATCCTCCAGAGGGTGCAACTCCAGAACAATTAGTGGCCTATCAGAAACATGTGACTGATTCTGAACTTGCGAATTGCATTATGCTAGCCTCTATGGTACCTGAGCTGCAAAAGCAGCATGAGCATATGGATGCTTATACCATCATCTTCCATCTTCATGAGTTGTTTGAAGAGCAGGCGAGATCCGAAAGGTTTGAAGTCTCCAAACTCCTCTTCACCACTAAGATGCAGGAAGGCACTTCTGCCTCGCAGTTTGTGTTAAAGATGTTGGGGTACATTGAGCGACTGAGCGCACTCGGTTTTGCAATGGATCATGAACTAAGTATTGACTTAATTCTGAGTTGTTTGCCCAAGAGTTATTCACAGTTTGTGATGAACTATCGGATGAACAAACTAGAGACAACCATTCCTGAGTTGCTCAACTTGCTGAAGACTGTAGAGCCTTCAGTAAAGCCGGATCAAAAAGCAGTACTGTTAGTTGGTTCCTCGAAGAAAGGTTCCAAGAGGAAGGCCAAAGAACAGAACAAAGGGAAGAAGAAAAAGGCCAAAAAGACTGAAAAGAAACCAAAAGGAACTTGCCATCACTGCGGCAAGGAAGGTCACTGGCGAAGAAACTGCAAGGTTTATCTTGAGTCCTTGAAGAAAAAGGCATCCGATGCCCCATCCTCTTCAGGTATCTTCGTTATTGAATGTCACTCTATTTCCTCAGATACCTGGGTACTTGATACTGGGTGTAGCTCACATATATGTAATGACATACAGGAGCTAAGGAATAGAAGAAGACTCGTCAAGGGAGAAGCGAATTTGCGGGTTGGAAATGGAGCAAGGATTGCTGCTATTGCCATCGGAACATATTTGCTAAAGCTCCCAACTGGACGTATCTTAGAACTGGATAATTGTTATTTCGTTCCTTCGTTAATAAAGAACATTGTATCTATTTCATGTTTGAATGAAAAAGGTAATCATTTGACTTTTAGTAACAATTGTTGTTACATAACTTTAAATGACGTTCTTTATGGGAATGGAACTTTGTGCAATGGCATCTACACGTTAGATTTATCCAGTGACGTTTTCAATATCGAAGTTAGCAACAAACGTGCTCGAATAGATAATCGAATAGCCTCCTACACGTGGCACTGTCGTCTTGGCCATACAAGTAAGAAATGCATGATCGAATTACACCGATGTGGAATTTTAGAATCACTTGAACTCGGTTCATTTGATACATGCGAATCGTGCTTAAAAGGCAAGATGACCAAATTACCCTTTCCCGGAAAAGGTAATCCAGTGGGAGAGTTGCTTGGTCTAATACATACCGATGTATGTGGACCAATGTCAACTCCTGCACAAGGAGGCTATAGCTACTTCATCACCTTTATCGATGATCACTCACGATTCGGGTATGTGTTCTTGATGAAACACAAATCTGAAGCTTTTGATAAATTCAAAGAATTCAGAAATGAAGTAGAGAAACAGCTTGGCAAAAGTATTAAAATACTTCGATCCGATCGGGGTGGTGAATACTTGAGTCAAGAGTTTCAAGATTATCTTAGGGACAATGGGATATTGTCCCAATGGACTCCGCCGTATACACCACAGCATAATGGTGTATCTGAGAGGCGCAACCGAACCTTGATGGACATGGTTAGGTCAATGATGAATCATGCAACTCTTCCAAAATCCTTTTGGGGCTATGCACTAAAGACAGTTGTTTACTTGATAAACAGAGTCCCGACCAAGGTAGTCTCTACTACTCCATATGAGATATGGAATAGTAAGAAACCCCACTTAACTCACCTTAAGATATGGGGTTGTCCGGCTTATGTGAAGCGGACTGTATCAGACAAATTGGATGCTAAGTCTGATAAGTGTCTATTTATTGGATACCCTAAGGAAACGAAGGGTTACCAATTCTATCATCCCTTGGAACAAAAGGTGTTTGTTTCAAGGCATGCTGTGTTTCTGGAAAAGGAATTTCTTTTACAAGAAAACAGTGGGAGTGGCATTGAACTTGATGAAGTTCAAGAAACTCCAATACAGAGACACCTAGTCTAGACCCACAACCAATACCTCATAATGATGAGCTATCAGTTGAACCTAAAACTACACCACCTCTTCGTAGATCTGATAGGACACGCAATATTCCAGAGAGATACGGATTTCTCGTAAGTGAATCGAACGACGTGTTGCTCATTGGCGATGACGAACCTATCAGTTATGAAGATGTTCTGAAAAGTTCAGAAAGGGACAAATGGCTTGAAGCCATGAAGTCGGAAATGGATTCCATGTACGAAAATCAAGTATGGGACTTGGTTAACCCACCTGAAGGGATTAAGCCCATAGGGTGCAAGTGGATTTCAAGAAGAAAACCGACATGGAAGGTAATGTTAAGGCTAGATTAGTGGCAAAAGGATATCGTCAGAAGCAAGGAATTGATTATGACGAAACCTATTCGCCAGTAGCTATGCTTAAATCCATTCGGATGCTCCTAGCCATAGCAGCTCATTATGATTATGAGATATGACAAATGGATGTGAAAACAGCTTTCCTTAATGGAAACCTGCTTGAGGATGTATACATGATACAACCTGAAGGTTTCACATCGGTTGATAAAACCAAAGTATGCAAGCTTCGACGATCCATATATGGACTGAAGCAAGCATCTAGGAGCTGGAACATCCGTTTTGATGAGACAATCAAAGAGTTTGATTTCTCACAAAATCCAGACGAACCTTGTGTGTACAAGAAGGTTAGTGGGAGTGCAGTCGTATTTCTAGTATTATATGTCGATGACATCTTACTTATGGGAAACGATATATCAGTTTTACAGACAGTTAAGATTTGGTTGTCCAAAACTTTCTCCATGAAAGACCTGGGAGAAGCAACCTATATCCTTGGGATTAGAATCTATAGAGATAGATCAAAACGGTTGCTTAGTCTTTCGCATTCTACATATATAGACCGAGTGCTAAAAAGGTTTAGCATGTCAGAATCCAAGAAAGGTTACCTTCCCATCAGGCATGGGATCAACCTTTCAAAGTCTATGTGTCCGCGCACAGAAGACAAGAGGATTAGCATGAATAAGATTCCCTATGCATCCGCGATAGGATCTATCATGTATGTTATGTTATGTACTAGGCCTTATGTATCGTATGCTTTGAGCGTCACAAGCAGATACCAGTCGGATCCAGGAATGGATCATTGGGCGGCTGTTAAGACAATCCTTAAGTACTTAAGAAGAACTAAGGATGTATTTCTAATATATGGAGAAGGAGATTTGATAATACGTGGGTATACAGATGCCAGTTTCCAGACAGATAAGGATGACTCCAAATTGCAGTCTGGATACGTATTTACTTTGAATGGAGGCGCAGTAAGTTGGAAAAGTTCCAAACAAGACACCGTAGCGGATTCTACCACGGAAGCGGAATATATCGCAGCTTCGGAAGCAGCAAAGGAAGCAGTTTGGATCAAGAAGTTTGTCTCAGAACTTGGTGTGGTTCCAACCATTGATGAAGCAGTGCCGGTTTACTGCGACAACAATGGAGCTATTGCACAAGCAAAGGAACCAAGGTCTCATCAGCGATCCAAACACGTGCTTCGACGCTATCATCTGATCAGAGTGATTATAAGTAGGAATGACATACAAATTGAGAGAGTTCCCACTGAAAGGAATATAGCGGATCCTTTAACTAAAGCCTTGCCTCAAAACAAGTATGAGGGTCATGTTAGAGCCTGTGGTATTGGATACCATAGCGATTGGCATTAGGCCAAGTGGGAGTTTGTTAGTGATATGAGAGAAGTGTCCTAAGGCAATCGCCTTATGATGTAAACATTTATATTAATAAATGATAATTCACTATTTGAGTATACATGTTTTGTGTATTTGATTGGGATCTTAAACTCATCTACTGAATGTCCGCAATACAACTCACAGCATAAGAGAATTTGTGATGGGATCACAACTAGTGATTATCTCTAAATGTGCAAATGTGAATCTACAGTTCATTGGAACTAGTTCATTGGAGTGACTAGCTGTAAGACTTCATATGGGAATCTACATATAGATATGTTAATGAAGTTCTTACTGCGGCTTAAGTGCGATGTTCCTTTGACTTGCGGTGTTCAAGTCATCTTGGTCATGGAGACTTATACTTTAACATCTTAAGCAAACATCTCCAAGGAGGTGTGGACCCAGGATGATGGGTATAAGCCGAAGTGCCCGAAGATGTTTGAACAGCCTACAAAGGATTCACCACTCCTTGCAAGGAGATGTATACCCAGGCCTATCGTCGGATTGTTACTCAAAACCTCTGGCCAGAGTACATCATGTTTAGAGTGCGAGTCTCTAAAATACATGAGAGTAATTAGAAATCCAAAGGACGAGAAAGACACTACTTGGGCTAGGTGTGACGTAGTCAGCCTAGTGGGGACTGACACCATAGACCGTGTCCTGAACCAAGTGGGTATATGGTGGTGAAGGGAATGAGGCATGATTCATTAGAGCTGCTGAAGGGTTTCAGAATAATTTCTTCTGAGGTCAAACCGTTGATCTTTCGATTAATTGGGGATCATGATGTACTACTAGGTGCCACTCATGATCGTTCTATAATTAATGGGTTAATTATAGACGGCCAACATAAATCGAAAGTCTATTTAGTCACACGCAATACGAGTAATCTGAGGGATTTAAAACGAGTTGAAAATTGGATTTTCTGATCAAGAGAAATAAGTCGAATCTGAATTTATCAGAGGCGCGATGGAAGCTAAAAATGGCTAAGTCTTTTGAAGGCCTTTTTGGGCGAATTAAATGAGTTTAATTCGCGGCGGTTCGGGTTGGTTTGGCGGGCCAAAGAGGGTGTCAAAACCCCCTTTGGTGGCCGGCCATAATAAGAGGAGAAAACCAATTAATTTTGGTTTAATTAATAAAATAAATCTAGTGCGATTTATTTTATAAATTATGGATAAATAAATTTGTATAAAGAAATTTATATAAATAAATTTATAGAAATTTATTCTTTTATGGAAGATTAAAATAATCCATGAATTGGTTTATTTTAATTTTATAAAATCAATTATGAATTGATTTTTCCATAATAAGAAAGTTTATAAATTTCTTATAAAATTTATTCCATAATTTAAAGAGAAGAAGAATTTGTTTTATTATAAATTAGTTATAATAAGACTCGGCTTAAACGGAATAATTAATAAGAGAATTTATAAGATAAATTTCTTATAACTAATTCCGTTAATTCCGTTAATTCGGTTTAGAGGGAGACTTAGCAAAGGAGTTGCTACTATATAAAGGAACCAAAGGCTAGCCCTTATTCAAAAAATTAAGAGATTAATTATTCTCTCCCTCTCTCTCTTAATCTCTCTTCTCCTCTCCCTCTCCCTCTCTTGCCTAGGGCCGGTGCCCACCCTAGAGGTTTAGGGCCGGCGCCCCAAACAACTTCCCCCCTTGAAGTTGCCGTGAGGTTTCAAGAAGAAGGAGAACCCGAACAAGAAGAAGAAGAAGCGGATAGCGACTCCTCTCTTCTCGGAATTCGATTCCGTTACTTCGTTGGTTAGTTTCCTATATTTCTCTCTTGTTCTTCTAGTTGTGCCTTCTGAGAATCTAGTAGTTCTCGTCGGCACAAAACTCGTGACTTTGCGAAGTCATCCCGGAGAGAACTCGGCGTGGACGCGAATAGAGGCGGAGCTTCCAAAGGACGCTACGGTTGAATCTCGTCCCTTACTTCGAGTTACGCGAGGTACTTGGTAAATTAGTTTACTTTTCCGCAAAGTTTTATTTTATGATTATGTCAACACACCATAGGGTTGCATGCTAGATACGAAGTTAAAATAATTTAGGAAATTATTTTATGCAAACTCTTCCGCTGCATGTAAAAATTTTGAATTTTACGAACTCGTATCCTTGTCGACATGCACCCGGTCCCAACACTCTCCCTCGAATGTGACTAAGATCCATGTCGGGCTTCATTCTCTCCCAACGACCGTTTATGAGAAGACAAGTTCTGCCGAGGGGACCTCCGGCGATACCCCGTCTTCTTCCACTTTCTCCGAGGTTTGGGGTCTGCCTCCTCATTCAATTTTTTCTTCAAGGCATGACATTCCTCGGTGGAGTCTGTCATACTGCCATGGAAGTTGCAGTACCTCATCAGCGGCTCTGGCTGCTGGGTGTCAACTGTCTCTACCAACATTTGTTTACCAACCCACTGGTCTTTCTCTGGGTGAAGATCTTTTCCCCGGGCTGGAGCCGGAGGTTCCTGCCACTCTGACCGTACAACGATTTGATCAGGGACCCCGACTGGTTCCTTACAGCGGGCGTGTTGCACTTCTTCAACGTTGATGTGCTTGACCGAACGCCCCAGCAAATCATCGAAGCTAGTAGGTGGCTTCTTTACCAAAGATCAGAAGAAATCCCCTTCAGAGAGCCCCTGGGTGCAGGCACTGACGAGGATCTCTGATGTCGCGGTTGGCACATTATGCGCCACTCGGGTGAACTGCTGGATGTAATCCTTGAGCAGTTCTTTCGGCTTCTGCTTGAGGCCGAATAAATTTAACGTCGTCTTCTGGTAGTGACAGCTACTGGCAAAATGGTGGAGGAAGGCAGTCTTAAACTCCAGGAAGGAGTTGATAGAACCCTGGGGCAGCCTCTGGAACCATCATTGGGCGACCCCGATAGGGTGTTCAAGAACACCCGACACTTAACCCCGTCAATGTACTGGTGCAGGAGTGTCGTGTTCAAGAACTTGCAGGCATGATCTTCCAGATCTATCTTTTTCCTCGTAGTCGACAATCCCAGGACCACGGAACTGCTTCAGCACGGGATCCTCCACGATGGAAAGCGAGAAAGGGGTGGAGAGTGTCTTCTGGAAGTTCTTAGGTCCTTCCCCCTTCTCCCCTCCTTCTTGTCATAGAACACTGGAGGCGGAGTTAATTTTCTCCAAATCTCCTAGGTACTCTCGCCGGTGCGTTGGAGGTACCACCACATGCCTCACTGTTGGTGAGATAGATCTTCGGTGGTGGTGGTGCGATGTGGAGATTCTAGGGATCTCTACTTGCCCCGAAGCCACTCGACGCGATGTGGCATGCTCGATCTGGTGTTGTTTGAGCGCCCCCTTAACAGCGTTGGCGATCAATCGATCTAGCTCTTCCTTAGACAACGTGATGGGGTGTCCTTCTAGTTCCACCATCATTGTGTTCCTTCTTGTGCTTCGATTTAGATTCCCACAGACGGCGCCAAACTTGTTCCGAAAGGAATCAACGCAGGCGGCCAGTCACCAGAGTCCATCCCACAAGGACGATGACGAGAGAGGAAGAGCTCCTACCCAGCGAGATTAACACGAATATTAATGGGAACACGCCGGAGATTGTCCTGCAGAGCCCACTCCAACACTCAAGTCAGTACGAGAGTCTCTTAGAGAGAAAGACATAAGGAGAAGTATGAGCCAGATGAGCGTAACCCCCTTTCCTGGGGGGTTAGAATACCTTATATACCTGAGGCAGCGGTCACACGTGTCCTCACGTCCTTCTCCATGTCCCCTCAATTGTCGGTTACTAGATAATCCTCGTAACAGTCCTTGCAACTATTAAATCCAGGTCGTTGCGATAATCAAGGCTTTAATGGTCGCATACTATGGTAATTATCCGCAGATCCGCAAAAAGGGGGATGGGCCATCGGATAGGGTGATCCTTGGGCTCCACTACCCTGAGGTGATCTCGGGGTCCTTTGGCCTGAGAGGGTTCCGGACGTCTGTCTTCCCGAGGCGATCTCGGGGACTTGACCTCCCAAGGTGATCTTGGGCATGGGGTGATCTTAAGAGTAGACTTGTCCGAGGTGGTCTCGGGAGTCTACCTTCCCGAGGAGGTCTCAAGAGTGTGTGTGAGAGAGAGAGAGAGAGAGTCGTTCAGACTTGGTGGATCTTGCCACATAGCTTCAGTCCACGTGTCAACCCCAGGATGCTCAACCCCATCATCCCCAATGAAAAACTTGTTAGCTTTTGTTTTCGGCAAGGTGAACACAGAGAATCTAGTGTATCCTTTCTTTTGAATCTAGAAAAATCTAATTTTTTCTCCTAGGTTTCTTTCATTCTACAAGTAAATTTTTTAGTCATGACAGTGGTGTTTCTTCATTCAACATGTTGACTCATGAGTTGTCCTTGGATCGTGAAACTTCCATTGATGCTTCTTATATATAGCTGGTGGAGAAGATTATGATGGGAACCTATGTCTTGCATCTCCAATGTCTTAGGCTTCACGATTATTGAATAGTAGCATAGTCAATGGATATGATTGACGTACTACAATATGCCAGGTCAAAATTTTGATGTCCAGGATACTTTGGCCTGCAGCCTTTTTTCTGAGGTTGTTTGAAGGTTTTAGTATCAAGGTGGAATTTACCTGATTTTAATTTATTTGGTATTAGTAGCAGGTTGTCAGATTATGAGAGTTACGATGTCTGTTTATTTTCATGTTTTGGGATTTTCTAGATTTTTTTGGAGTCTATTCAATACCAATTCTTTTAGATATCAGACACCAAATTCGAGTACATGTTTGGATTTTACGGAGTCATTTTTTGACTTAGTTGTATTGGGACTTGGCAGCAATTGACTTCTCCCGGCGACAAGTAAGTTAGTAAGGTACAACTTTGATGATTATTCTATCCATTGTATATATTACCTTATTTAAGTTTATATAGACATATGCTAGCTTAATTGGATAGCATATTGTTATTTATATTCGACTACCAATTATTCCTTGGATTTGGTTTAGCTTGATGACTTGTAGTCAAACAGTCTATTCATAATTATGGTCGGGATTGACCAAGAAGGCGACTAGTGGACACGTTGCGGACTCAACTCTATTGTGGAGAATGTTGATTTCCCTTGTAGCACACCAATTGATGAGTCAAAACTAGAGTCAAACCAGTTCACTACCTATTTGAGATCAAGAATTACTGTCTTATGGAATCCCTTCTACTATGGTAGTTCTAGTGTTAGTACCAGTTGAGTGAGAATTTGAGATTTATATATTGTAGGTATCATGATCAGTATCAGATTGATTTACCGTAGCACATGACCTGTGTTGACGCAGAAGAGGAATTAGCTACATACTATCCTAGTTGATAAGAGATTGAGTTATTTTAGTCCACGAGGATGTTAGCCGTGGATTAATCGTACCTGGTGGTTAGTTGACCAAGAGGGTAATTTTAGCTTTATGATTTGCGTTGATGCAAATCATTCACAAGAACCTTTGGGTGAAAGATACCGAACTTGGTGATTATATTGAGGTATATCTGAGAGATTGCATATCTCTTTCCGTTAGTTTGGTTGGTTGTTGGGTTCCTGAACCTGGAGGAACCGAAGTAGAATGGTTTACAATGCGAGGTTAGTCGACTCGCCTAACGTTAATCTATGAGAAATTTCTAACTCATAGATCGATCCTACATGATTAGATAATCTCGATGGTACATCGGGATATATGACCGACGGATACTCAGGGAACAAGGTGTCAGTTGGATATCATCTATGAGATTTAATCATAGTTTGGTGGAAATTATAGAGGATGATCTTTGAGTCACAGAGTGTTAGTTGACACTTATTTTGGAATGATGTTTGGTGATTGTGTCTCTTTATCATTGATCAGGAAGTAATCAATTTTGATTGATATTTAAGGATGGATCGAGATTGATGAATCTATGTGATGTGTTGTGTTTTGAGGTTATATCGGTGGATATCTTTGATTTATTAGCCGTGACTGTGGATGGATAAATGATCTTCTCTTTTAGACAGTTATCTTGTTAAATTTTGGTTAAGGATGGTATGAAGATGGTGGATATCATGAATCCTTATCCTTGTGATACGTAATTTTCGGGTGGATCATTGGTGGATTTATGACATTACGATTTGTTAGTTAGAAGTTATCATTGGTTGGTGTTTCATGAGTGATATTGATAGATGTGATGATTGTAACGCCCGTAAAATCCTCTCAATATTTTTCTTTAAAATATTGATCATGCCCGATGTGGATCGTGCTTCTGAGCAGAGGGTCGTCGTTGGTGCTTGAATCTCGAGATGAAAGGTTTCCGGAGTAAAGCGCTTGAGTCGAAGAGCGTATTGGCGTTGGAAAAAATGTTGTCAAAGCCTTGGGGGTCGAGCCCCTTATATAGTGCACCTGGGGGCGCCCGGGACGTTGGGGGCGCCCTCCACGTGTCTCCCGATCCGCAAACCCTCATCCGCAACTCGGTCAGCCCTTATCCCTCCAGGATCGGGCTCGGGGTTTGACGGGGGCGCCTGGGAAGCAGGGGGCGCCCGGGTTGACTTGGTCGGCTGGCTTCTCGCTGACTTGAACTCTATCTGCTTCGTTGGCTTGGACACAGGGCGCCCGAGGCATCCGGGGCGCCTAGGAGCACGGGGGAGCCCGGGAGCAAGGGCCGCCAGACCCAGTGTGCTTCCGAAGCGTTTTCTTGCTTAACTCCTATTTGACTTTGACTTAGGGCGCCCGAGACCTCCCGGGCGCCCAACCCAGCTGCTGCCCCTCTCCTCTGGGGCGTTCTGAGTTGCAGACACTCGTTCCTTCGGTCCTGCATCCAGTGTTAGTACCAAACAAAACAAAGCGAGCATGTTAGTTAATTTTACAGTCGTGGCTGTTTTGGTTCTGACTTTGGGTCTCCAAAATGGAGCCCTAGGTCGAGCCGACGCCTACTGTTCCCTCGACGGGGAACGGCGTCCTCACCTACTCCTCTCAGGAGAGTTTACCTTTTGTCAACCGGCTCCTCCGGTTGGACTTTTGCCTAGCAGTCCTTCGCCAGTGCTTTGGTACCAAGCAGTCCTTCGCCCGGTGCCTAGCAGTCCTTCGCCCGGTGCCCAGCAGTCCCTCGCCAGGTCTTAGACTCCTAGCAGCCCTTCGCTAGGTGCCTAGCAGTCCTTCGCCAGGACTTCAACTCCTAGCAGCCCTTCGGTAGGTGCCTGACAGTCCTTCGCCAGGACTTCAACTCCTAGCAGCCCTTCGCTAGGTGCCTAGCAGTCCTTCGCTAGGACTTCTTTCTGCACACTCAGTGAACATTGTTAGATCACAAATAGTACTTAACTTTGAATCCTTTGCCAATATCAAAACAAGGTTCGATATGGTGCTTCCTGCACCAACAATCTCCCCCTTTTTGATTTATGGCAACACAATTCAAAATTAAGTAAAAACTTATCACAGTTAATAAAAGAAGGTAAAAACAAAATGAAGTATAGCAGTTACTGTTGGTGCACGTTGCATCAATGATATTCCTCTTTAAGTGTTTTAATGTTTGACAATACACTTAAGTCAGTGATACATTGAACAGACAAAGGGGAGTAAGAGAGTAGTTACCAAAGCTGAAGAAAAGTCCTAGTTAATCTAGGCATCGAAACCTTAAGACCTAGCGAAGGGCTGCTAGGTATTGAAACTCTAAGACCTAACGAAGGGCTGTTAGGCACCTGGCGAAGGGCTGCTAGGTATTGTAACCCTAAGACCTAGTGAAGGGCTGCTAGGCACCTAGTGAAGGACTACTAGGCATAGAAGACCTAGCGAAGGGCTGCTAGGCACCTAGTGAAGGACTACTAGGCATTGAAGACCTAGCGAAGGGTTGCTAGGCACCTAGCGAAGGGCTGCTAGGGAATGAAGACCTGGCGAAGGACTGCTAGGCACCTGGCGAAGGATTGCTAGGTAATGAAGTCTTGGTCCAAGGGACTGAGCAACTTAGCTGAGCGATGACTAAGGATAGGAGTAGAGACGGGTCAGGGTTTGGGCGTCTCGAGGTCCGGGAGTATCGGAAGCTAAGTAAAAGTTCACCCGAAGGACTGGGTGGCAACCGTCTCCTGAAAGGAGTAGGTGAAGGGCGAGTTCTCAGGGATAGGAACTCGTGATGGTTCGACCTAGGGTTTCGTGCAAATCTGAAGTCCGAACCAAGTCCTTAAGGCTAACATTATATGTATTCATGCTTTGTGTTTGTGTATCTTGCAGGTATCAAGAACCGGAGGCAAAGCAGGGTAAAAAGTAGAGTTTGCAGGCCTTAAGGGGGGCGCCCCCAGCAAGGGGGCCGCCCCCATGCAACCAGGGCGCCCCCAGCAAGGGGGGCGCCTCCAAATAGTGCTAAAAAGGCATGTACGGTGAAGCAGGCAGAACAGGTGTCAACCGGGGCGCCCGGAGCGTCCGGGGCGCCCGGAGCGTCCGGGGCGCCCGGATTAGTAGCTGTTTTGCTGTTTCGAAGCCAGAACATAGGATAAGCCCTCACGGGGGCGCCCGGAGTGTCCGGGGTGCCCTGGTCAAAAGTCTTATCACCTGCAACGAAGTAGGCGCAAGGATAAGAGTTGACCGAGTCTTCCGGGGCGCCCCCAGCGTCCGGGGCGCCCCCAGGAGGCCTATATAAGGGGCTTCGACCCCTCTGCTTCAAACACAACATTCCAGAGCGATCCTGATCATTCCGACCGACGACAACACGCTAGAAACGAGGCTCTACGACCGAGAGGCTCCAGGAGGAGGTGCGCGGCATTTCGGAGGTCCAGATCGGCCGAGCTTCATACTTTTTCTCGTTGGTTTGCCTTTTAATTACTGTACTGAAATTTCTATATTATTGATTGTAATTCTGCACTGTAAGTCGGGTTTCTCCGCCTCCGGAAAGTCCAAAAAGGAGACCAATAGTGGACGGGCGTTCCCGTGCATAGGCCTTGGATGTACTGACCCTGGGGGGTCGGGAACCAAGTAAAAATCCACGTGTTATTCTGTTGTGCATTTATTTTTCTGTTCTTATTTTCCGCTGCGCTACTAATATTCTAAGTCTAGAACGAACGAGTTTTCCACGAAGTTTTACGAAGATTTTGAACGATCGATATTCACCCCCCCCCCTCTATCGACGGCACCGGTCCTACAATGTCAAAGTTAAGGATTTTATAACACAAGTATTCAGGGTTTTAGGGGGAGTATGAGGAATAAAAGATTTTTTTTCAAATCTATTCTATTCATAACTGCTATACTTCATTGTTTTTTCCCCCTCATTTATTAACTGTTATAAGTTTTTACTTAACTTTGAATTGTGTTGCCATAAATAAAAAAGGGGGAGATTGTTGGTGCCGGAAGCACCATATCGAACATTGTTTTGATATTGGCAAAGGATTCAGAGTTAAGTACTATTGGTGATCTAATAAAGTTACTCAAGTGTGCAGGAAAGTCCTAGTTGATCTAGGCAAGAAGTCCTGGCCGCGGGCTGGGCAACTAAGTCCTGACATAAGGTTGGGCAATAAGTCCTGGTCGTGGATTGGGCACTAAGACCTGGCCGAGGGCTGGGCGAAGACTTGCTCGGAAAGTGGGCACGAAGCCCTGGCAAGGAGCTGGGCACCAAAGACCTGCTCGGAAGGTGGGCACGAAGTCCTAGTCGAGGACTAGGCACGAAGCCCTGGCAAGGAGCTGGGCACAGAAGACCTACTCGAAAGGTGGGCACGAAGACCTGCTCGTAAGGTGGGCACGAAGACCTGGTCAGGTGCATTGGGCAAAAGTCCAACCGGAGGAGCCGGTTGGCAAAAGGTAAACTCTCCTGAGAGGAGTAGGTGAGGACGCGTTCCCCATCGAGGGAACAGTAGGCGTCGGCTCGACCTAGGGCTCCATTTTGGAGACCCAAAGTCAGAACCAAGACAGCTAAGACTGTATAAAACTAATGCATTATTTCTCTGTGTTGTTTTAGACTAACCCTGGATACAGGACTGAAGGAACGAGTGTCTGCAGCTCAGAAAGCCTCAAAGGAGTGAGGCAGAAGCTGAGTAGGGCGCCCGCAGTGTCCCGGGAGCCCCCAAGGTGAATACAAAACAAGAAGAGCAAAAGTATGCTTCGGAAGCTAAGTAGGCGGGGCGCCCCCATGCTCCCGGGCGCCCCCGTGCTCCCGGGCGCCCCCGTGCTCCCGGGCACCCCGGATGCTCCGGGCGCCCCTAGCTCAAGCCAACGAACCGGATAAAAGTCAAGCCAGCGAGAAGTCAGCGGATAGAGTCAACCCGTGCACCCCTAGCATCCCGGGCGCCCCCACTTAAACCTCAGCCCGATCCCGAAGGAATAACGGCTGACCGAGAGGTGCTCGGATCGGTTGACACGTGGGGGGGGGGGGGTGCCCCCAACGTTCCGGGCGCCCCCAGAGGCTATAAAAAGGCCCCTCGACCCCAAGGCTTGAAGGCACAATTCTTCCAACGCATTCACACTCTTCTACTCCCGCGCTCTGCTCCGAAAATCTCCCGACTCGAGATACAAGCGCCGACGACGTCCCTCTACTCCGAAAATACAATCTACACCGGACGTCGGTAACGAAGAGCTGCTTATAAGTTTACTGTACTATTCTTGTAATACATTTTGTAAACTGTTTTTGCGCACATATAGAATTATCTGCAGTAAACGGTCAACGACCGTGGGCCTTGGAGTAGGAGCCGACCGCGACTCCGAACCAAGTAAAATAGTGGTGTTCGCGTGTGTTTTACTTTATTTATTTCCGCTGCTAATTCTCTTTTACGAATCCGAACGTTTTACGATATTCACCCCCCTCTATCGTTCTTCTCGATCCAACAAAGTATTTTCAAAAATTAATTTAACCTTTTAAAATTAACCATGTTTTTTTCAAAATTAAAATTTTTATTTTTGTTAAAGCATCTCACAAAACAGATAAGGTAACCTGTTTTGTCATGTAGAACTGGTGAGATGTCTAGGACCTAATTATATAGTTCAATACTTTTTCAAAATTAACTCATCAAACTAAGTCTTGATTGAATTAATACTAAGACCTAGGACTTGATTGGGCCATTTATTGGTAAAACCAAGTCAACATAATCAAACCTAGTCAATACTGAAGACCCTTCAAGTACTTAGACAAAGTCAGACGAGTCGGATACAAGGGGAGTTTTTTTTATTTTTCAAAAAATTTAGACTTTTTCAAAAACCTTATGCTCTAAAATTTAGTATCATCTCAAAATAAGGTTTTCAATAATTTGATTCAACCCTCGTATATTACTATCTCTCTGGAAAATTATTATCATTCCAAATTATGTTGAAAATTACCATATTGTTATTCAAAACTATTCTTTTGATTTTTATAAACCCAAAAGACACAGAGGAAGGTCCACTTCATGATCTACAAGGACTCCTAGGATGTGTCAAATTTAGGGGAGTTTGAGTCAAAAGAAGAATTTTTGAAATGTTTCTTTTTGGTAATTATTTGTTTTCAATAATTCCTTTAATCTGAATCAAACCTTAAGACTCAGAGGAAGATCGCTTGTAGTCAACAAGCTCCCTAGGATAAGTTTAGGGGGAGATCAAATTAAAAGAATTATTGAGCATTTTCAAAATTATATGTTTTCATGCACTGCACTTTTAAAATCCTTTTGAAAGCATAAATAATTTTTTTTCAAAATACTATTCTTTTAAATCATTTTGCGTATATATGCACCATCACTTTCAAAATTTTACTATATTTGAGAATACTTTTAAAATCCTTTTAGAATACTTTTGAAAATAATGCGTACTTGACTTTGGAAAATTTTCCAGGACACTTAGGGAAATATCCTTGTAGTTAATAAGGTTTCCTAGGATTGTGTCAGACTGAAAAAGAAACCAAGTCAAGTATTATGTTTTCAAAATAAAATTAATATTTTTTATTATCTTTCAAAAAGTATTTATATTTTTCAAAAATGCATATTATGTTTAAAAGTACTTATATTTTTCAAAATATAATATTTTCAAAAGTACTAATACTTTTCAAGGCACTAATGCTTACAAAGTACGAATATTTTTTGTGCAATACTAACATATTTCAAAGATCAGTTTATTCAATCTTGTTCAAAGTGAAAATGTCTACAATACAAATTTTTTTTAAAGATTTTCACAATACTTTTCAAAATGAAGTTTTGTTGATGCAATGCTTTCATACTAAGTATTTTTATGTTTTCAAAACTCATAGGCTCTGATACACAATTTTTTTTAAAACTTATTTCAAAATATATTTCTTTATTAATATATAACCAAGGGGGAGAGCAAGAAAGAAAGAAAGGGATTTTGTTCAAAAAGCAAAGAAAAAATTTCTAAATACTTCAAATTGGTTTTAAGTGCTAGGTGTTGGTAAAATTTCAAACTACTCAAGTGCTGTCAAGTATTTCTAGTGCTTCAAAACTTTCTAAGTATATCTAAATGTTTCTAAGTACATGTTTTTTTCAAAAGTAAAATTTTCCTTAGTAAACAAAATTTGTCTGAGCAAAACCTTTTGAAATTTTTTTTGGTAAATGTTTCTAGGTAGAGTTTCTTTTGGTGAAAGACTTGTTTAGAAATTCCATAAAGATTTTGTTTTTCAAAATGCCTAAAGTGTGTCCAAGAAAATTCTTCTAAGTGTGCAAAATTTTTTTCTTTCAAAGGAAATTTGGCTTCAAAATTTTTGTCTAAGTAATTTTTTTAAAATTCTTTTTGCAAAGCCTTGTAAGTAAAAGTCTTTTAACAAAATTTAGGTTTGCAAAGCTTTTCAAAATGGAAAATTGTCTAAGTGTAAAAAGTTTGTCAAAAACTTAGAAGTTTTTAAAACTCTCTATTAGAAACCTTGTTCACCCATGTATGTTTTTGATATATGTCAAAGGGGGAGAAAAGGTCAAATTTAAGGTTAAGTATTTTATGACATAAGTATTCAGGGTTCTAGGGGGAGTATGAAAAATAACAGATTTTTTTGAAATCTATTCTATTCGTAACTGTTGGATCGATAGAACCGATAGAGGGGGGGGTGAATATCGATATTCATTCTTTCGGAAAATTAAGAGTAGGTGCACAGCGGAAAATAAAAAGAAAACACAGAAACACAGTCGTTTTTACTTGGTTCGGAGCATGTGTCGACTCCTACTCCAAGGCCCACAGTCGTTGACCGTTTACTTTGGGCAATTCTATATCAGGCGCAAAATCGTTTACAAAAGATTACAGAATTAGAATTAAGTACAGTAAACGTTAAACTAGCTCTTTTACCGACGTCCGGAGTAGATCGATTATTTCGGTGCAGCAGGACGTCGTCGGCTTGATTTGGAGAGTTTCCGGAGCAAGGCGCGAGAGGAGAAGAGCTTTGAGGCGTTGAAAGAATTGTTGTTCTGAAGCCTTGGTCGAAGGCCCTTTATATAGGGCCTGGGGGCGCCCGGGACGTCGGGGGCGCCCCCCACGTGGCCTTCGATCCGCAGAGGTCTCGGTCGCGTCTGATCCTCTGGATCCGCTTTGACCGGGGCGCCCGGAGCGCTCGGGGCGCCCGGATTGACCGGGTCAATGTTCTATCTCCTTGGCTTCGAGGGGTTCTGGTACGAGGATGCGCATGGGGGCGCCCGCAGTGCAGGGGGCGCCCGGGAGCAACGGGGGCGCCCGACCCAGTATGTATTCGAACCCTTTTTACTTTATTTTGTTTTGTATGCACCTTGGGGGCGCCCGGGACACTCCGGGCGCCCTACTCAGCCACTACCTCATTCCTTTGAGGCTATCTGAGCTGCAGACACTCCTTCCTTTGGTCCTGCATCCAGGGTTAGTCCAAAACACAATAAGGCAATAAAATATTTGTTTATACAACCTTAGCTGTCTTGGTTCTGACTTTGGATCTCCAAAATGGAGCCCTAGGTCGAACCGACGCCTACTGTTCCCTCGACGGGGAACGCGTCCTCACCTACTTATCTCGGGAGAATATACCTGATGCCAACCGCTCCTTTGGTTGGACTTTTGCCTAATGGTCCTTTGCCAGGTCTTGGATGCCGAGCTGTCCTTCGCTCAGTGCCTAGCAGTCCTTCGCTAGGTCTTGGTGACTAGCAGCCCTTCGCTAGTTGTCTAGCAGTCCTTCGCTAGGACTTGGTGACTAGCAGCCCTTCTCTAGTTGCCTAGCAGCCCTTCGCTAGGACTTTGTATCCTGGCATTCCTTCGCCAGGTGCCTAGCCGTCCTTCGCTAGGGCTTCGGATCCTGGCAGTCCTTCGCCAGGTGCCTAGCAGTCCTTCGCTAGGGCTTTGGATCCTGGCAGCCCTTCGCTAGGAATTTTCCTGCACACTCAGTGAATATTGTTAGATCACAAACAAACTTAACTTTGAATCCTTTGCCAATATCAAAACAAGGTTCGATATGGTGCTTCCTGCACCAACAATCTCCCCCTTTTTGGTTTATGGCAACACAATTCAAAGTTAAGTAAAAACTTATAACAGTTAATAAAAGAAGGTAAAAACACAATGAAGTATAGGAAAAAACACAATGAAGTATATCAAAAAAAAATTATGAAAATTTTTTTTCTCATACTCCCCCTAAAACCCTGAATACTTGCAAAATACTTAACTTTGACCTTTCCTCCCCCTTTGACATATATCAAAAATAAACATGGGTGTTCAAGGTATCTAACAGGGATTTTTGAGTTTTCCTAAGTGCTTCATGTCTTTAACAAAGTGTTTTTCAAAAAATGGAGTAAAAGCATTTTCACTAACAAAACTTGTTTCAAATTTTAGGCAAAATTTTTCAAAATTTAGGCAAAATTTTGAAGCTAGATTTCCCTTAAACAAAGTTTCAAATTTTGAGAATTTTGAGTAAATTTGTTTACTAAGGAAAATTTTACTTAGGAGAAAAATATGTACTCAAAAAATTTGAAAACACTTAGAAATACTTCGAAATTTTTGAAGCACTTGTTAAAAAAAATTCCTTTCTCTCTTTCCTTTTTCTCCCCCTTAATGTGAAATTCTTCTCCTTATGTTTTAGACCATTCTAAGAAAAACATTCTTTGAAAAGGGGAAAAAATTTTAAGAAAGAAATTTTCACTTTTTCTACTCTCCCCCTTGGTCTTATATCAAAAAAAATTTGTAAAATATATTGTGAAAGAAATTTAAATTTGTGTATCAGAGCTTGTGAAAAAAATTGAGCGAAGTAATGTCAAGTGTTATGATAATTTTAAAAAATTTAGAAAGACTGAAAAATTTATGTTCAAAATCATAATTGGAGTCAAGTGTATATGATAAACAATAAGTTTACTTGTTCTGAATATTTTGAAAAAAGCACAAGAATGCAAGTACTTTATTGAGCTTTTGAAAGGCATAAGTATTTTGAAAGATATTATGAATTTGAAAAACATAAGTACTTTTAAAATATTAAAGAAAATTACTAAAGTTACTTGACTTATCTTTTTGAAAGTACTTACACATAATCTTTTACTTGCTTTGGTTTCTCTTCCAATCTGACACAATCCTAGGAAACCTTGTTAACTACAAGAAAATTTCCTTAAGTGTCCTGGAAATTTTCCAACTCAAGTAAATATTATTTCCAAAAGAATTTTGATAAGCCAAAATGATAGTATTTTGAAAATATATGCAAGTACATTTTGAAAAATGTATCAACTTTGGAGGCACAATATTTTACTAGACTTGGTTTATTTTCCAGTCTAACACAATCCTAGGAAGTCTTGTTAACTACAAGGACCTTTCCTTAAGTGTCCTGGAAAATTTTCCAAAGTCAAGTAAATATTAATTTCAAAAGTATTCTCAATAGATTTTTAAAAGTATTCCCAAGTCACATAAAATTTTGAAAGTGATGATATATATAAGCAAAATGATTTTACACGATAGTATTTTGAAAGAGTAATTATTTAAGTTTTCAAAAGGATTTTAAAAGTGCAATGCATGAAAACATATAATTTTGAAAATGCTCAATAATTCTTTTAATTGGATCTCCCACTTAACTCGACCCAGTCCTAAGAAGCTTGTTGACTACAAGCGATCTTCCTCTGAGTCTTAAGGTTTGATTCAAATTATACGAATTATCTAATAATTTCAAACTTGTTAGAAATAATTTCTTTTGATTTAGACTCCCCCTAAATTTGACACATCCTCGGAGTCTTTGTAGATCATTAAGTAGACCTTCCTTTGTGTCTTTAGGGTTTACTAAAATCAAAAGAATAGTTTTGAATACTAGCATGGTAATATAATTTTAGAAAATTCAATTTGAAATGAAGATAATTTTAAACCACAAACCCCGTTTTCGAAAAATATTTTGAAATGATAATGGTTTTTTTTGTAAAGCACAATTTTCGAAAAATATAGTGATTATTCGAAAACATAGAAAAAAAAATTTTTTTAAGTCCAAAAAAAATAAATATCTAAGCCCGGACTGTAGACAAAAAGAAAATATCCTAAGTAATCCCTAGGGTGACTTTTTGCCATACAAGAGTAAACTAATTTTCAAAAAAATGTTTGTATAATGGTAAAGAAAGGAAATAAATGTTATGAAATAAATTTCAGGTTAGTGAACAAAAGAGACTTGATTTTAATTATAATGATTTGAAACATTGACTCTTAGTTAAAAAGTTAAATTTGATTTTTGTGAAAATGAAAATTTAGAGGGTTAAGTTTGTTCAGTTGTATTAAATTTTGAATTTGATTGAATTAAATTTAATTGATTTAATTGATTTAATTAAGATTTAATTGAATTGATTTGATTAAGATTTAATTGAATTTAATTGATTTAATTAAGATTTAATTGAATTTAATTGATTTAATTAAGATTTAATTGAATTTAATTGATTTGATTAAGATTTGATTGAATTTAATTGATTTGATTAAGATTTGATTGAATTTAATTGATTTGATTAAGATTTGATTTAATTGAATTATTTTTAGTTTGATTAATCTGAATTAGTTGGTTGGGTTGGACTCAACTTTTAGGTCCTAAGCATCTCACCCATTTCTAAGTGACAAAACAGGATATCCTTAACTGTTTTGTTAGATGCATATTTTAATAGAAGGATTTATTTTGAAAAGCCCTTGATTAATTTTGAAAAGTTAAATTAATTTTTTAAACCCAATTTAAATTTGTTTTGAAAAGAGATATTTGAATCTAAAATTAACTGAAAATTTATGTTAGATTCGAATTTAACAAAGAGTAAATTGAATTCGAATTTCAAAAATTGGCTTCCAAGTCTTGGCGAGGCACAAGGCCTTCTTTGGCCGTAGCCATATTGGATCATCAACCATTTCCTAGACAAAGCCTTTTAGTGAAATTTCATCTTCAAAATTACTTTTTGGTAAATTCTGGTCTAACTAGTTTGGGTCTTGGATTGGTAGCTTCGGCTAGTTTCGCCAAGATGGCTTCCCTAACGTACTATCATCTCACCTCCACCCAATACTATGTTGTTTAAATTTCAATTAATTGATTTAGTCCTTACACTAACCAATCCTAATTCTAAGCTGAAAAATAAAAAGAAACACATAATTAAAACAAACAATTGTCTAAGTAAGGTCACAATTGAAGTAATACTCCGGATTTTCGAAATCAGCAAGATTATGAATTAAATTTTCTAACTTATTGACCTTATGTTTTAGGGTTTCATTTTCTTGTTTCAATTTTCTGAAGTTTGCTTTAATTAAGTTACATGAATCAATCACATTATTTAAGGTAAATAACGGATTTTCAAATACTGTAAATTTACCTTTGTCGATTGTTTGTGCGGCATTCTTGGTAGCTCTTTTATCTGTGCATTCACGTTGGTAATGTCCGAACTCCTGGCACTTGAAGCATTGGATGCGACTTTTGTCCCTTCGTGCTTTTGGAACTGGTTCCTTTGTCGCCATCGGTGGTGTCGTTTGAATCTTACGAGTAGGACACTCACTTTGGTAGTGCCCTCTCTCCCTGCATGTGTAACAAATTACATGATTTTTAAAATCTGATTTTACACATTTACCTTTTGGTTCCTTATTGGGAATCTCCCCCTTGATTCTTGCCGCCTCGGATTTAGACTCATCTTCTGATTCCGTGTCTGAGTCGGACTCGGGTACTGGTTGAAGCTCTTTCTTTGGTGGTTCTTTTGGAGTTTTCCCTACAATGGAATTTATACCTTCCTCGACCATTACAATATCTGTTTGATTATTTAATTCAAATTTTTAAAAGAATTCAAAATTAGTTACCGTCTCAGTCAATTCGTCGTCTGATTCTGGTTCGACTTTGGATTCGGGTTCAGACTCTGACTCGGCTGTTTGTGCTTGGACCGAAAGGGCAAGATAACTTACTTGATCTTCTTCTTCATCTGAGATCTCTTGATGAAGATTAATCAATTTTTCTCAGATATCTCTAGCACATCTGCATGGACCTACTAGCTTGAGTTGCTCCTTGGTTAGGCCGCATTGTAAGATTGCTGTTGCCCTGGCATCAGTCTCGATCTTCCTCAGAGTTGGTTCGTCCAATTTGTCCCAGGCGATCGATGATCCATCTTCTGTGGGGAGGGAGAACCCTGTTTGAATGATCATCCATATGTCCATATGGGCCTTCAGATGGAACTCCATTAGACTTCTCCAGGAATTGAAGTTCTCGCCGGAGAATAGCGGTGGACGAGCACTGTTCCATTCTTGATTTGCCATTAAAATGATCCTTGTACACAAAAGAAAATAGAAATGTACCAAGACTTGGTCTTGGATTAGTAGTGTGGGAGAAGGGAAAAAGTAGCCAAAAAAAAATTATTGCACGAATTTCGTGTAACGCCCCAAAATTTCCATTTTTAGTTTTTAAAGTCCTTAGAATTATTTAGAAATGGTTTAGAAATATTCTAGATATTTTTAGGAATTTTTAGAGTATTTTATGGAATTTTCCGAGTCCGTTTGGTATTTTTGGAAAAAGAAAAAGAAAAAGAAAAAAAGGGCCAAAAATGAAAAAAAACTAATTAAGGGCAGCCGGAGATCGAACCTGCGACCACCACGAGACCAAGGGAGCGCGCGGCCAGCTGGGCTAGGTATCAAGCACAGAAAAGGAAAGAAAGACAAATATTTAAGCTGTGGTTAAGTTAATCCGCCCCTTAAGTATAAATAGCTAATTAAAGAGAGAAGTTTTATTTTCTCTCAAACCCTCTCCCTCTCCCAAGTTGCGCCGACTCTCTCTCTCTCTCTCCTCTCTTGGGCGACACCAACACCAAGCCAAGAGAGTCGTCCGAGACCCTTCTCCAAGAGATAATCCTATATTCGGGATCCCCGCGACGAANTTGTAAGGTACAGTAGACTAGCTATCATACTTCTATAGAGTTTAAGGTCCAATCGTTTACCATCAGGGTCACTATCTATTTTTACATTAGTGGTCATGGGGGTACTTATGCTTTTAGAGTTATCCATTTTGAATTTCTTTATTAACTCTTTAGCATATTTGGATTGATGGACATAGTTTCCATCCCTAGTTTGTTTAATTTGTAAGCCTAGGAAAAAGTTAAGTTCACCAACTAGGCTCATTTCAAATTCGTTTTTCATTATTTTAAAAAATTCTTTTAGAAAGTTCGAGTTGGTGGACCCAAAGATTATGTCATCTACGTAAATTTGGGCAATAAATATATCTTTTCCTAAGGTTTTAATAAATAGGGTTGAGTCAATTTGTCCTTGTTTAAATTCTTTAGATATTAAGTAAGTTGATAAACGTTCATACCAGGCTCTAGGTGCTTGTTTTAACCCATATAGTGCTTTAGTTAGTTTGTAAACGTGGTCAGGTTTGTCTAAGTCCTCAAACTCAGGGGGTTGTCCTACATAAACTTCTTCTTTAATGAATCCATTTAGGAAAGCTGACTTTACATCTATTTGATATAGCTTAAATCCTTTATGGGATGCAAAGGCTAACAACATTCTAATGGACTCAAGTCTAGCTACTGGGGCATATGTTTCATCGTAATCTAATCCCTCTACTTGGCTGAATCCCTTTGCTACTAAGCGGGCTTTATTTCTAACTATTTCTCCTTGATCATTTAGCTTATTCCTAGAGACCCACTTGGTGTTAATGACGGATTTGCCCTCAGGTTTAGGTACTAATTCTCAGACTTGGTTTCTCTCAAATTGAGCTAATTCTTCCTGCATAGCTAAGATCCAATCAAGATCAGGTAGCGCTTCCTCTATAGTTTTGGGTTCAATTTTTGATATCATAGCTATTTGACTAAGGTTTCTATAGGAGGATCTAGTCCTGACTCCTAGAGTTGGATCACCCATAATTTGATCGGTTGGGTGACTAAGTCTGGGTTTCTTGGTTCTTCTAGAACTTGGTTCAGCCTCAGGTCCGGTTGGTCGGTTTGGTTCACTATTTGATTCGACTCCTTGGGCTGGTTCATTTGTTGGTTCGATAATTGGTTCAGTTGACTCATTAATTGGTTCAATAGTTAGTTCGTTTAAGGGTTCAATTAAATGTTCAAATAATTTGTTCATTATTTTCTTGATCAAAATTTGATGAGGTTGGGTCTGGATTATCAGATTTTGAGTTGATTTCTTCATCAAATATTAAGTTTGTTGTTTCTTCAATTTTCTTAGTTTGTTTGTTGTAAACTCTATAGGCTCTACTTGTGGTTGAGTATCCTAGGAAGATACCTAGGGTTGACTTGGACTGAAATTTCCCTAAATAGTCTTTGGTGTTTAGGATATGGACTTTGCATCCAAAGACTCTTAGGTAGTGTAGATTTGGGAGTCTATGGTTGTACAGTTCATAGGGTGTTTAGTTGTGTCGCTTGTTAATCAGAACCCTATTTTGGATGTAACAAGCCGTACTAATCGCTTCTGCCCAATATTGGTTTGCTAAGTTAAATTTGTTGAGCATAGCCCTAGCGGCTTCTTGTAGTGTTCTATTCCTTCTTTCGACTATCCATTTTGTTGGGGGGGGGGGGGGTTCTAGGACACGAAAATTCATGTAAATACCCATTTACCTTACAGAATTCCTCGAACCGTTGATTTTCAAATTCTCCCCCGTGGTCACTCCTAAGTCTTTTAATTTTAGTATCGTTTTGATTTTCAATTAATTTACAGAATTCATTAAATAGGTTTAGGGTTTCATCTTTGGTTTTTAGAAACCTAACCCAGGTGAACCTAGAGTAATCATCAACTATTACTAAGCAGTATCGGTTCCCGCTTAGTGACTTGGCTCCATGTGAATCAAATAGGTCAAGGTGCAGGAGCTCAAGTGTGGTTTGAGTTAGGTCAGATTGGATTAGTTTGTGATTAGATTTGGTTTGTTTACCTTGATTGCATGATTCACATATTAGGTTTTCATTGTTTTTAATTTTGGGGAGCCCTTTGATTAAGCCAAGTTGGGTGACTTTTGAGATAGTTCTCAGATTAGTGTGACCTAGTCTCCTATGCCAGAGATTTGATTGTTCTAACTGAGTTAACATACATTTGGGTACTAGGGGAAGGTTTATGGTGTATACATTATGTTTTCTAGTGCCCTTAAGCATGATTTCTGAGTCTTGTACATTTCTAATCAGGCAGTTAGAATTGTTGAAGGTGACTATATAACCAGAATCACATAACTGACTTATGCTAAGCAAGTTAAAATTGAAGTTTTCAACCAAAAGAACTTTCTTAATAACAAAGTCAGATTTGAGTTCAATATTACCTGACCCAATTACCTTGAGTGTAGCATTGTTGCCAAATGCCACTGAGCCTAGGTTCTTGAACTTGAGTTTGGTGAAGTTCAATTTATCTGCAGTCATGTGTCTGGAGCAACCGCTATCCAACATCCATTGGTCCAAATCTTTATGTTCCTACACATAAAGAGTTTTATTGATTTGGATCCAATTAGAGTCAGGAATAGCATAAATTGAGTTTCACTGCCTAGTCTGTCTCACCCAAATCTAGGGATTTCAACCACGTTAGCCTTATAGGTTTTGTGAGACATGTTTTGATAAGTAAAATTATTTTGAAAAATTATTTATTTTGAAAACCTTAAATTAATTTTTGAAAACAGTTAAATTTATTTTGAAAGGAAATGTTTGAATCTATACTTAACTGAAAATTTGTGTTAGATTTGAATTTGACAAAAAGTAATTTGAATTTGAAATTCAGAAATTGGCTTCCAGGTCTTGGCGGGGCACTAGGCCTTCTTTGGCCGTAGCCTTATTGGATCATCAACCCTTTCCTTGACAAAGCCGTTTAATGAAATTTCATTTTCAACATTAATCTTTGAAAAGTTCTGGTCTAACTAGTTTGGGTTTTGGATCGGTAGCTTCGGCTAGTTTCACCAGTCTAAAGAGACCAAGTGTACTTGATCTTATTAGAATTGGTTTCCCTAACGTACTATCATCTCACCTCCACCCAATACTATGTTGTCAAGTTTCAGTTAAGTTTGTTCAGTCGTTATACTAACCATTCCTAAGTCTAAGCATGGTAAATTGCAGAAACCTAAATAAACAATCAATCAAGCAACTTGCAAGAATTAAATTCTATTTAACAATAAATATAGTTTTTAATTTGGCTCCCCCTGGACTAAAGCCACGGTAATGATTAGGCAAGATGTGAATCTTGTCCTTGGGGATCCAATACTGATTTGATCCAGTTGGTTTGTTCAGGTACAGTTTAGGTACCCATGCCTGAACTTTTGGTCTGGACTGGCTCAGTACAACAAAGTAAGATCTTTGTCGGGATTTGGTTCTATAGCCAAGTCCGGATCGATTTAGAACGGACTTCTGTTTTCCAAGAATCATGTCAAGACCCTTGGAACCAGAAGTGAATCATTCTAAGGCAGCTCTAAGATCCTTAACCTGAGTTTTCAGGGAGGAGTTCTCTTTCTCAAGTTTTTCAACTTGAGTAGGAGTTCCTTCTTGAACTTTCTCGGTTAAGGATTTAGAGTCAGCTCCCTCTTTCAGGAGTTTTACTTCCTGTCGGAGGGAATCGACTCAGAGTTTGGCTTTCGCCAAATCTCGAGAAAGATACGAAATAAGTTCATTTAGCTGACTTCTATTGAAACCACTTACCTTGATTTCGCCGTCTTCTGAAAAGGTTAATCTGCCGTCGTCCTGTTCTGACTCTGACTCGGTCTCGACTTCTTCTGAGGCGGTCAGGGCTAGCAGGTTTGACTGGGGTGCTTCTTCTTCTTCTTCTGAGGAAGATTCGTCCCAGGTTGCTTGGAGTGCTTTCTTTCTTCTTGTCTTCTTGGTCTCCTTTAGGTTTGGACACTCTGTCTTGTAGTGGCCCTTCTTCTTGCACTCATAGCAAGTCACGTTGGGCTTGTTTTTGTCATTTGTGGGTTCAGCTGGTTCGTCCTTTCTTCGGTTGGTCTTCCTTCTGTTGGTTTGGTTCTTCAATTCTTTATAGTAGCTTCGGTCCAATCGGACCAGCTTAGGTCGATCTCCTTCTTCGTCATCTGAGTCTGAGTCTGAGTTAGACTCGGGTTCAGGTTGAGGTTTCTTCTTTGTTGACCTTCCAATTTTTCTTGCAACAAAGGCAATACCTTTCTCGGCCAAATTGCAGTTAGTTTGTTCATGCAGTTCTAATTCGGAAAACAATTCATCTAATTTTATTTTTGAAAGATCCCTTGAGACCTTGTATGCATCTACCATAGATGCCCACAAGGTGTTTCTAGGGAAAGCGTTTAAGGCATACCTTATTAGGTCACGGTTTTCGACCTTGTGACCAATAGTGTGATGACCGTTCATTATTTCTTGGATTCGTGCGTGAAGCTGGGATGCTATTTCGTTGTCGGCCATCTTGATGGTATATAGTTTGTTCAGGAGCAGATCTCTCTTGCTAATGCGAGTGTCTGATGTTCCTTCGTGCAGCTCGATCAATTTTGCCCACAGCTCCTTGGCACTGTTGAAGGGGCCCACCCGGTTCAGCTCCTCTTTTGTTAAACCGCATTGTAGGGTATGAGTTGCCTTTGCATCGACTTCTATTTTGCGCTTCAGAGCGGTGTCCCATTCTGAGTAGGTCTGAGGTACTCCTTTAGCGTTCTTGGGAATCTCCAGTCCGGACTGGATGATGATCCACATGTCCACCTGAGTTTTCAGATGGACCTCCATTCGACTCTTCTAGTAGGAAAAGTCTTCTCCACTGAAAAGTGGAGGTCTGGCGGTGCTGAATCCTTCTTGCATGGCCATTTAATCTGAAAAAAATAAGAAACGAACTTTGTCCCAAAACTTGGTCTTATATTAGTAGTGTTGGATAAGGAAAATAAAATATCGAGGGGTGTTGCACCAACCTCGATTAACGAGAGGAAATTCGAACGAAGAATATATTAAAAAAAATTCGAACGGAAAAAAATAAATCCGAAAAAACATTTTCAAACTGGTGGTTGCACCAAATTTGAACTTCCCCGCTCTGATACCACTTGTTGGATCGAGAGAACCGATAGAGGGGGGTGAATATCGGAAAGCGTTCGGATTTTAGGATTAGAGAAATTACGCAGCGGAATTAAACACTCAAACACAAACACGGGTAAATTTACTTGGTTCGGAGCCTAGGTCAACTCTTATTCCAAGGCCCACGGTTGTTGACTGTTTTCTGCGGGCAATTCTATAAGTTCGCAAAATGTTTACAAATCAATATTACAATTGCAGTATCGTAAACACAAAAAGGAAATTGCTCTTCATTACCGACGTCCGATGTAGATTGACTTTTCGGAGTGGAGGGACGTCGTCGACTCGAGTTGGGAAGTATCCAGAGCAGAGCGTGGGAGCAGAAGAGCGTAGAAGCGTTGAATTGAAGTGTTGTTCTGAAGCCTTGGTTCGAGGGTCCTTTTATAGCACCTGGGGGCGCCCGGGACGTCGGGGGTGCCCCCCCAAGTGTCGGTCGATCCACTTCCTTCTCGGTCAGCTCTGATCCCTTACAACTCGGGATCAAGCTTTAACCGGGGCGCCCTGAACGCTGGGGGCGCCCAGATTGACCGGGTCAGAATGTTATCCTCTTGGCTTCGCTGGATCTGCTTCGAATGCTTGACCTAGGGGCGCCGGGAGCGCTGGGGGCGCCCGGAGCGCTGGGGGCGCCCGGGAGCAGCGGGGCGCCCGGGATCACGGGGGCGCCCCAAACATGTACTGTTGAAGCCTTCATTTGCATCACGTGTTTTGTGTTCACCATGGGGGCGCCCGGGACACTCCGGGCGCCCTGGTCAGCTGTTGCCTCACTCCTTTGAGGCTCTCTGAGCTGCAGACACTCGTTCCTTCGGTCCTGCATCCAGGGTTAGTCCAAAACACCATAAAGCAATAGGATGTTAGTTTATATAGCCTTAGCTGTCTTGGTTCTAACTTTGGGCCTCCAAAATGGAGCCCTAGGTCGAACCGACGCCTACTGTTCCCTCGACGGGGAACGCGTCCTCACCTACTCCTCTCGGGAGAATGTACCTGATGCCAACCGGCTCCTCCGGTTGGACTTTTGCCTGACGGTCCTTTGCCAGGTCTTGGATACCGAGCTGTCCTTCGCCTGGCGCCTAGCAGTCCTTCGCCAGGGCTTTTTACCCTGGCATTCCTTCGCCAGTGTCTAGCAGTCCTTCGCTAGGGATTTTTACCCTGGCATTCCTTCGCCAGTGCCTAGCAGTCCTTCGCTAGGGCTTTTTACCCTGTACACTAGTGTAACATGTTAGATAACAAGTAAGACTTAACTTTTGAGCCCTGTTGCCATTATCAAAACTCAGGTTCGACTTGGGTGCTTTCTGCACCAACAATTTCTTCCACCAAAATCACTCCTTTGCTAGTTATCATGATCCTGACTAGACTTCCTCCATTTTTCAGGTAAATATAATCTCAAACCTCAAGTCCGGTTTGGTTTAATCCCTTGGTCAAACTAACCAACCCTGGGTTCTGTTCACTCTGCCAAACATCAAATCCTGTTTGGCTTAACCCTTTGTCAAACTGATCAAACCTGAGTTTACCCTACCAAACATAAGGTCCTATTTAGTTTAACCCTTGATCACTTTGACCACCCTTAATATATTGTCTAACTTATTGCCCCTAACTTTAGTATATTGTCAAATATTGAAACACTAGACGATGATTGTTCATCACTGATGCATTTTGCACAAACAATCTCCCTTTTTTTTAATGTTTGACAATATCTTAAGTTAGATTATGTCTACTGGTTCTAGGTTTAACACTTGGGAGAAATCAAAAAAAAAAATCTAACTTAAGCCTCTCTACCCCTTTGTCACACATCAAAAGGAATTAACAAAAAATATTTGCACCAACAATAAGAAAAAGAATTTAACTTAAGCCTCTCTCCGTTTTTTTAAAGATAATCTCTCTCTTTTTGAAAATACTTAAGATATATATTTTTTTTGAAAAATGATTTTCAAAACTCTTCCCCCTTTTTTTGGAAAAACTAAGTACTTGTTCAATAAAGTATTCTAAAAAGCACTAAGTACTTAAATTGCACCAATAATATATGAATATATATATTTTTTTAAAAAATGAACTTCCCTAAGTCTGACATAATCCTAGGAATCTTGTTGACCACAAGAAAATTCCTATATGTCTTAGGGATTTTTCATAAATGAATATTTTAGTTTTTAGAAAAATAATAACTTTCTTGATTTGACTTCTTTTCCAGTCTGACACAATCCTAGAAAACCATCTTAACTACAAGAAAATTTTCCTAAGTATCGACATTTTTCAAACTTAAGTAAAGATTATTTTCAAAGATATTCCAAAAGACTAAAAGATTTTTGAAATTTCTGATAATTCTTTTAATTTGAACCTCCCCCTAAACCTGACACAGTCCTAGGAAGCTTGTTGACCACAAGTTGATCTTCCTCTGAGTCTTAGAGTTTGATTCAAACAAAAAGAATTTAAAACATTTAATAAATATTTTGAACTAATTATGAATAATAGATTAATTCCTTAAGACTTGGACTCCCCCTAAATCTGACACAATCTTAGGAATTCTTGTAGATCATTAAGAAATCTTCTTATGTGTCTTTAGAGTTTATCCAAATCATAAGAACAATTAACACAATTTTTGAAAGAATTTTTGAAAGAATATGATAGTTTTCAAGGAAATAATTTTTGAAATAAGTTTTTGAAAAAATATTTTGAAATATGTTTTTGAAAAGATATTTTTCGAAACACATTTTTGAAATGATAATAATTTTTTTTAAAGCACAAAGCATTTTGAAAATTGTTGAAAAGAATAAATTTTGAGAAATAGTTTTCTAGAAATAAAAATCTGAAAAGATAAAGACTCCACCTAAACCTGACACCTTCTAGCTACCCTTGTTAACTACAAGGTGTTGGTGCAGTAAGCACTAAAGTCAAACCTATGTTTTGATAATGGCAACAGGGTTCAAAAGTTAAGTCTTAATTGTTATCTAACAATGTTACTTGAGTGTGCAGGAAAAGTCCTAGCAAAGGGCTGCTAGGCACCTGGCGAAGGGCTGTCAGGATAACAAGCCCTAGCGAAGGACTGCTAGGCACTTGGCAAAGGAATGCCAAGATACAAAGACCTAGCGAAGGACTGTTAGGCGCCAGGCGAAGGACAGCTTGGAACTGAAGCCCTAGCGAAGGAATGCTAGGCACTAGGCAAAGGATAGCTCGGTATCCAAGACCTGGCAAAGGATCGCCAGGCAAAAGTCCAACCAAAGGAGCGGTTGGCATCAGGTAAACTCTCCCGAGAGGAGTAGGTGAGGACGCGTTCCCCGTCGAGGGAACAGTAGGCATCGGTTCGACCTAGGACTCCATTTTGGAGACCCAAAGTCAGAACCAAAACAGCTAAGGCTGTATAAATAAATATTTTATTGTTTCATTGTGTTTTGGACTAACCCTGGATGCAGGACCGAAGGAACGTGTGTCTGCAGCTCAGAGAGTCTCAAAGGAATGAGGCAACAGCTGACCAGGGCGCCCGGAGTGTCCCGGGCGCCCCCATGGTGAACACAAAACACAAGTTACAAAAACAGGCTTCGACAGTACAACTCCCGGGGCCCCCGTGCTCCCGGGCGCCCCCGCTGCTCCCGGGCGCCCCCTGCGCTGCGGGCGCCCCCTGTGACAGCCACCGAAGCAGCTCCCCTTGAAGCCAAGAAGATAGAAGTTTGACCCCTGTCAATCCGGGCGCCCCGAGCGCTCCAGGCGCCCCGGTTAAAGCTGGTCCCGAAATTGAAGAGATCAGAAGTGACCGAGACATTTCCGGATCAAATGCCACGTGGGGGGGGGGGGCGCCCCCAGGCCCTATATAAAGGGCCCTCGACCCCAAGCTTTAATAACAACTTCCAATCAACGCTTCTACTCTCGCGCTTCGCCTCGGAATCCTTCCAACTCGAGCCGACGACGTCCCGCTGCTCCGAAAAAGTCGATCTACCCTAGACATCGGTAAAAGAGCGATTTAAGTTTATTGTACTTAATTCTGTAATAATCTTTTGTAAACTATTTGCGACTTATATAGAATTGCCCAAAGTAAACGGTCAACGACCGTGGCCCTTGGAGTAGGAGTCGACCTAGGCTCCGAACCAAGTAAAATCGACCGTGTCTCTGTGTTGTTATTTTTAATTTCCGCTGCGTACTTGCTTTAAATTTTTCGAAAAACGATTTCCGATATTCACCCCCCCCTCTATAGGTTTTCTCGATCCAACAAGTGGTATCAGAGCAGGGAAGTTCAAACCTGGTGCAACCACCAGTTTGAAATTTTTTTCGTATTTTTATTTTTTTTTTAATTTTTCGTTAAATATTTCGCTCGAATTTTTTTTTTTTAATCGAGGTTGGTGCAACACCCCTCGTTATTTCATTTTATTCATCCAACACTACTAATCCAAGACCTAGTCTTGGGAAATTTGTTTCTTTTTGTTAGTTTCTTATTTTACAGATCAAATGGCCATGCAAGAGGGATTTAGCACCGCCAGACCTCCGCTTTTCAGTGGAGAAGACTTTTCCTACTGGAAAAGCCGAATGGAGGTCCACCTGAAAACTCAGGTGGACATGTGGATTATCATCCAGTCCGGACTGGAGATTCCCACAAACGCTGAAGGCTTACCTCAAAGCTACTCAGAATGGGACACCACTCTCAAGCGCAAAATAGAAGCCGATGCAAAAGCAACACAAACCCTACAATGCGGCCTGACAAAAGAGGAGCTGAACCGAGTGGGGCCCTTCAACAGTTCCAAGGAGCTATGGGCAAAATTGATCGAGCTGCACGAAAGAACATCAGATACCAGGATCAGCAAGAGGGATCTGCTCCTGAACAAATTGTACACCATCAAGATGGCCGACAATGAATCAGCAGCCCAACTCCGCGCACGCATACACGAATTGATGAACGGTCTTCACACTATAGGTCACAAGGTCGAAAACCGTGACCTAATAAGGTATGCTCTAAACGCATTCCCTAGAAATACCTTGTGGGCATCTATGGTAGATGCATACAAGGTTTCAAGGGATCTCTCTAAAATTAAATTAGACGAATTGTTTTCTAAGTTAGAACTTCATGAACAGACTAATTGCAATATGGCCGAGAAGAGTATTGCCTTTTTTGTAGGAAAAACTGGAAGATCGACAAAGAAGAAACCTCAACCTGAACCCAACTCTACCTCAGACTCAGACGCAGAAGATGAAGAAGGAGATCAATCTGAGCTGGTCCGACTAGCCCAAAGTTATTATAAAAAATTGAAGAACCAAGCCAACACACAGAGGACAAGCCGAAGAAAGGACGAACCAACTGAACCAGCAAGTGACAAACATAAGCCCAACGTAACCTGCTACAAATGCAAGAAGAAGGGCCACTACAAGACAGAATGTCCAAATCTAAAGGAGTCCAGAAGACAAGACGGAAAAAGGCACTCCAAGCAACCTGGGACGAATCTTCCTCAGAAGAAGAAGAAGAAGCATCCCAGTCCAACCTTCTAGCCCTGACTGCCTCAGAAAAAGTCGAGATCGAGTCTGAATCAGAAAAGGACGACGGCAAGCTAACCTTTTCAGAAGACGGCGAAATCAAGGTAAGCGGTTTCAATAAACGTCAATTAAACGAACTTATCTCTTATCTTTCTCTAGATTTGGCGAAAGCCAAACTCCGAGTCGAATCCCTCCGACAGGAAGTAAAACTCCTGAAAGAGGGAGCTGACTCTAAATCATTAACCGAGAACATTCAAGAAGGAACTCCTACTCAAGTTGAAAAACTTGAGAAAGAAAACTCCTCCCTGAAAACTCAGGTTAAGGATCTTAGAGTGGCCTTAGAACGATTTACTTCTGGTTCCAAAAATCTTGACATGATTCTTGGAAAACAGAAGTCCGTTCTAAATCGATCCGGACTTGGCTACAGAACCAAATCCCGACAATGATCGTATTTTGCTGTACTGAATCAGTCCAGAGGTTACCTAAACTGTGCCTGAACCAACCAACTGGATCAAATCAATATTGGATCCCCAAAGACAAGATTCATATCTTGCCTAATCATTATCGTGGCTATAGTCCAGGGGGAGCCAAATTAAAAACTATTTTCATTGTCAAATAGAATTTAAATTCTTGCAATTTGCCTGATTGTTTGTTTATTTAAATTTATGCAACTTACCATGCTTAGACTTAGGTTAGTTTAAGGACTAAACAAACTTAACTGAAACTTGACAACATAGTATTGGGTGGAGGTGAGATGATAGTACATTAGGGAAACCAATTCTAATAAGATCAAGTTCACTTGGTCTCTTTAGACTGGTGAAACTAGCCGAAGCTACAGATCCAAAATCCAAACTAGTTAGACCAGAACTTTTTCAAAAATTAATTTTGAAAATGAAATTTCATTAAACGGCTTTGTCAAGGAAAGGGTTGATGATCCAATAAGGCTACGACCAAAGAAGGCCTAGTGCCTGCCAAGACCTGGAAGCCAATTTTTGAATTCCAAATTCAAATTACTTTTTGTTAAATTCAAATCTAACACAAACCTTCAGTTAAGTATAGATTCAAACATTCTCTTTCAAAATAAATTGAAATGATTTCAAAAATTAATTAAGGTTTTCAAAATAAACTAACTTTTTCAAAATAATTTTATTATCAAAACCTGTCTCACGAAACCTATAAGGCTAACGTGATTGAAAACCCTAGATTGGGTGAGACAGTAAAAATAAACTCAATTATAATTACTTTAATACCTACATAGTAGTCAAACTTGGTCAAACCATGGTCAACATAGCCAAACCATGGTCAACATGGTCAAACCATGGTCAAAGCAGTCAAACCATGGTCAAAACAATTAAAGCATGGTCAAACCGATTAAACCATGGTTAAATGATGACAAGATATAAGATTTGTCCTTACCTATACTATTCCGGGCGCCCGGGACCATACGGGCGCCCCTCCCATACCTTTTCCTTCCCTCGAGACACAAAAGCTGCCTCTGCCTTTGACTGGGGCGCCCGGAACCACGCGGGCGCCCCCATAGCTCTCAATGAAGCAAAAGCTGCAAAAGCAGCCTGTTAAGGGCGCCCGGGCTGTCCCGGGAGCCCCCAACCAGTCAAAATATTGCCTTTGGCAGTAAACACTGACCAGGGCGCCCGGAAGCTCCCGGGTGCCCCCGATGGTATGCCTATATAAGGCACCCGAATTCTCCTCTCTTCCCACACCAAACTCAACCTCCTTCTTCACTTCCTTCCCTCCAAGGAGATCTTGCAAGTCCTCATCCTCAACCATGCCTCCCCGAGCTGCCCGGTATAATTATTATTTATTTTAATTGCATTTAAACTTATTTTTTTTATATTTATGCTTCCTTTAATTTCCTTAACTTAGAAGACGCCGACCAAACCCGGCCAACCCCGGTGCTGAACCAAGTCCAGACCCTAGATTCCCTACCCTAGAGTTATGTAATAAGTTTGCACAAACCATTTACAAACCTATTAAAACAAGTTATCTTAATAGGCACTTCTTTACCCAATCATGCCCCGTCGCCATGAACATTATCAACTTCTATCAATTAGATAATCTTGTCTTCTGCACTCATACCATTAATGAATCCTTATGTGCAGAGTTTTACAACAACATAATTTGACAAGATAATCAAATGTTTCACACTACTGTCCAAGGGATTCCTCTGACTATCACCCCTACTTTGTTAAACCGATTCCTAGGACTACGACCCTCTCAGTCCACATTTTGCTGCTATCCTCCTAGGAACCCCCCATTTGATCCTCCCTACTCACACATTACCCTAGACACCATCCACTCCTATTTCTATAGGGCAGACCTCCCCGCAAATAGACGTTTCCAAGCCGTTGAACTTCAAGCACAGGACTATGCCTTGTATAGAGTCCTGGTCCGCTGTATCTTACCACTCTCCACTAGAGATCTCGGGACTATGCAACCCTTTCATGCTTTCCTTCTATATGCCCTAGTCCATCACCTTGACATAGACATTGGACTCCATATGTTACATACCATTCTGCATGCGTCCAGTGTCACGACCCAGGGACGAGTGCACACACCATTTTGCCACATCATCACATCCCTTCTTCATCACCACGGTTGTGACATTACCATGGGTGAAATAACCGCTATGACGGACTTTGACGAAATAGGGTTTAGGAACTTCTCGCTAGCGGGTCTAGAGGTGTCGGCCACCGGGGTTCTTAGTTGGAGACGACAGCAGGCCGGGGCTCCAATCGACTCAGACGAGGAGGTTGACGTCGACGTTGGAGACATCGCTGCAGCAGCCCGAGCACACATCGACGAGCCCGCTCCACTGACACTCTACCAGAGAGTGACATATTTAGAGACACAGGTTCAGAGTCTCCGAGAGGAGGTCGAAGCCTACCACATAGAGCAGATGGACGCTCGTCGAGCCGATCGAGAAGTGGCTGACGCACGATTCATTGAAATGATGGCACGATTCGATTCATGGCAGCCTGGCCCATCTGATCATCCCGGTCCCTCGTCCTAGATTTGATTAGTATTGTACCAGTACCTATTTGACTACCCCTACTCAGTAGGGTTGACTTATGTTTGACTGTATGACTGTGTTGAACCTTGAGTATCTGCTTTATTCTATGTTGACTAGCTTATGATTACTGGTTTCTTATCAATAAGGCAGTTAGGATTCTGCTCTGTAGAATAGATTAACTCTACTGTTGATTTTCTTTCTCCTTTACTTGATTTAAAAATCAGTTTCAAAAATTAAAATTTTTGAAAAACTGTTTTATTTAATTTCAAAATCAGTTTATTTTTTTTAAAAAAAATTCGACTTAGTTTTATTTCAAAACTACCCCCTTTCAAAGCTAGGGCTTTTTCGCAAATGGACTTAGCTTAGGCCCTAACCCTAGAACTGCATGCACCTATAGACTTAGAAGCCAGCATCTCACAAGCACTTTAGGATACTTATTGATTGATAACCTTGAAAGGGTTGAGATGCTTAGGTCTTTGCCTTAATTCAAGATGCTTTAAGTCAGTGCATCTGCAGCAATTGGGGCACTAAATATAACTTTTACAGCAATCCAGTTAAGTGTCAAGTTTAGAAAATCTAACTTGAACAGAAACACTTAACTTGACTAACCCTAGCAAAAACTACTGCTTATAACAGTTAGTAATTAGCTAAATGGGTTAGACAGGTCCCTACAAGATAAAATTAACTGATTTGGTCTAAGTGTTGGTTGAGTACAGCAAAATCATTTTTTAAAGTCATTTCTTTTATGCAATTTAATTTCTGCAATATCTATCTGTTTTTGATATATGGCAAAGGGTGAGAGATAGGAAAAGAGAGAGTTCAAATTTTTCAAATTTTTTTTCAAACTCTCAAGTTTTTTGTTTTAGCTACTTTTCAAAACCTTTCTAGAAATACTTAAGTATTTTTGTTTTAAGAAAAACCTACTGTATACTTAATCTTATTAAGTACTAAGCTATTCAAAGTACAAACCTTTATAAGTACTTTAAGCTTAGCTTAAGTTTTTTTTCCAAACTCTTTAGCTTAGGTTTTTCAAAACTTTCATAAGTACTTTAAGCTTAAGCCTTTCAAAACCTTTATAAAGTACTTAAATTATTTTAAAGTTTACTAAGTACTAAAATTATTTTAAAGTTTACTAAGTACTTAAATTATTTCAAAAATTTACTAAGTACTCAAATTATTTCAAAAGTTTACTAAGTGCTTAAGTTTTTGAAATCCTACTAAGTACTTAACTTAAAAATTTTCAAACTTAAGAGTACGTTAAACTTAAGACTTCAAATTTTTGTTAAGTACTCGAAACTAAAATTTCGTCTGTGTACGTTTAAAACTTAAGTTATCAAAAGATTTCTAAAGCACCCAAACTTAAGTTTTCAAAGTGTAAAATCATTCTAAGTAAAGTTTTAATAAAAACTTAGAACCCCACGAAGTTTTGAAAAATCTAGGGGGAGATTCTCTCCAGGGGGAGGGAACAAATTTTTATGCTTTTTTATTAAACTTAACTTTTTGAACTAGGGTTGCCATAAATCTAAAAGGGGGAGATTGTTGGTGCAGTAAGCACTAAAGTCTAACCTATGTTTTGATAATGGCAACATGCTTCAAAAGTTAAGTCTTAATTGTTATCTAACAATGTTACTTGAGTGTGCAGGAAAAGTCTTAGCAAAGGGCTGCTAGGCACCTGGCGAAGGGCTGCCAGGATAACAAGCCCTAGCGAAGGACTCCTAGGCACTTGGCGAAGGAATGCCAAGATACAAATACCTAGCGAAGGACTACTAGGCGCCAGGCGAAGGACAGCTTGGAACGGAAGCTCTAGCGAAGGAATGCTAGGCACTGGGCGAAGGATAGCTCGGTATTCAAGACCTGGCAAAGGATCGCCAGGCAAAAGCCCAACCAAAGGAGCGGTTGGCATCAGGTAAACTCTCCCGAGAGGAGTAGGTGAGGATGTGTTCCCCGTCGAGGGAACAGTAGGTGTCGGTTCGACCTAGGACTCCATTTTGGAGACCCAAAGTCAGAACCAAGACAGCTAAGGCTGTATAAATAAATATTTTATTGTTTCATTGTGTTTTGGACTAACCCTAGATGCAGGACCGAAGGAACGTGTGTCTGCAGCTCAGAGAGCCTCAAAGTAATGAGGCAACAGCTGACCAGGGCGCCCGGAGTGTCCCGGGCGCCCCCATGGTGAACACAAAACACAAGTTACAAAAACAGGCTTCGACAGTACAACTCCCGGGCGCCCTCGTGCTCCCGGGCGCCCCCGCTGCTCCCAGGCGCCCCCTGCGCTGCGAGCTCCCCCAGTGACAGCCACCGAAGCAGCTCCCCTCGAAGCCAAGAAGATAGAAGTTTGACCCGGTCAATCCGGGCGCCCCGAGCGCATCGGGCGCCCCGGTCAAAGCTGATCCCGAAATTGAAGAGATCAGTAGCGACCGAGACATTTCCAGATCAAATGCCACGTGGGGGGCGCCCCCGACATCCCGGGCGCCCCCAGGCCCTATATAAAGGGCCCTCGACCCCAAGCTTCAATAACAACTTCCAATCAATGCTTCTACGCTCTTCTGCTCTCGCGCTTCGCCTCGGAATCCTTCCAACTCGAGCCGACAACGTCCTGCTGCTCTGAAAAAGTCGATCTAACCCGAACGTCGGTAAAAGAGCGATTTAAGTTTACTGTACTTAATTCTGTAATAATCTTTTGTAAACTATTTGCGCCTTATATAGAATTGCCCAAAGTAAATGGTCAACGACCGTGGGCCTTGGAGTAGGAGTCGACCTAGGCTCCGAACCAAGTAAAATCGACCGTGTCTCTGTGTTGTTATTTATAATTTCCGCTGCGTACTTGCTCTAAATTTTCTGAAAAATGATTTTCGATATTCACCCCCCCCCTCTATCAGTTTTCTCGATCCAACACAAGGACCTCTACCTAAGTGTCTTAAGGGACTTTAGTGTTGACCTAGAAGGTTTGTGTTAAATAAGACTAATTAAAAACCGGTAGAATAAAAGTTTTTCGAAAATTATATTTGGAGATTTAGGACTTATCGGGCTAGGGTAAAGAGTTTCGTGTAAACTCTTACATTATGAGAGGGTAAATAATTTAACCATAAAGATTTATTGAGGTGGATTATAATAAATTGGAGGATTAAAAGTCTAAAACCCTTACCCTAAGGGTGAGATTCGGATGTTAGAAAAGTGAGGGGGTTTTCTACAAAAAGGCCCACCCCTTTATTAAGCCTTCCCTCTCTCTCTTGCTCGGTGTTGCGTGCCCTAACATAGCTGACCCCTTCCCCTCTTCAATCGCCCGCAGTTGAAGCCACCGCTGACCCTTTCCTCATCTCTTCTCCACGAACCCAGCCTGCAACAAAGCGTCGACCTCTTCTTCTTCATCCTCCCCTCTCGTGCTCTAGCTCACAACCGATGCCCTCTCTTTTCCTCTTCGCGTGGATCCAACGTCAACTCCTTCATTGCGGGCACAGAGGAACCAAAGCTGCTTAAAGCTATGCCCCTTGTCTCTTCTGAGGATCTCATTCCCCATTGTTCCTTGTGCAATTAGCTCAACACAACCACCGATAGCAAAGGAGTCGATCATCTCTTATCCTTCGTGACCTTTGAGGGCTAGGTCTGGGTGGAAACAGCGTCGTCGCAGTCACACCAGGTAAGATCTTGGTTCCTTTTGGATGAATTAGGGATACTACTGCATAGGTGATGGGATTCCCTAGCTAGTGCTGATCCAAATTAATCTTAGGGATTGTGTTATATCCTGTGGGAGTAGCTATGCTGGATTAGAGTGGGAAATAATAGTCAGCGATGAACTCAGGTAAGCATTGATGGTTTTTAATTGCTCTTCGTATGGAATTGTTTCAATTCGTATGTATGGATTAGGTTTCAGAATTGGTTTTCGTTGATTTGTGTTCTTACATCAGTTTTTGAAAAATAGAACTGTTTATTTAGTATTGCGGTTGGAGGTTGATTAGCATGATGAATTGGTGTAGCTTGATCGATGGTATTGCTGTATGGATTGTCACGGTAATGGAATAGGTTGTTTTCGAATGGTTTGTTCTGGGAACTTATAAGTCTGCCCTGTTCCTTGTAATTGTCGTGAGCTATGTTGCTAAGGGAATGTTTGTTAGAGATGGTAACTGATTTTATTACCTCATTAATCATGCTATTAAGAGAGGTTAACACATTGGAATAGATGTGATCCATAAAAGCGTTTAATCAAGGAATGATGATTAGTTGAAACCAATCCTTAAGTTAGGGGCGATTAATCACCATTGGATTAGGATCCCCTAATTAAATCATGATTTGGTAGTGGAAGTGGGGTTAGACCTAATTTAACCTAAGAATGGATTAGATTGGGAACCCTATATTGGATGGAAACTAATCTAATCTTTGGATGAATTAGATTAGGACTAATGAGGGATTTTATCAAAATTAATTAAAGAATAGCAATTAATCAAACTTAATCATCAACTAGATTAACTAAGGGTCGTTACAACTAGGGATAATCTTAATACGGTTTAATTGTTAGCTACTATTATTTGTGCAAATAGCTAAGAATATGCCTTTGATATAGGGCATTGATTGGGCTATCTTGCTGATTATCGGACAGGCGGTTCTTTTCTGATACGAGCATCTCTCTTGAGGCGGGTACCTCTGACTTATCACTTTAGATATTGTCATATTTGTATGCATGGTTTGTTATATATAGCAGTAAGTTTATATGTTATATCTGCCTTAGTATACCTCTACTTGATACCTGTTGCTTATTCTTGAGATGACCTCCCTTTAGTTTTATATAGTCTCGATGGTTGCCATGTGTGTATACGTGCATAGATGTAGTGATATGCCCTCTTGCATTTTGACATTGATGGATCACTAGTTACTTTTTCAGTATACCTAGTAGGTTACTTGTATCCCATGATATAGGATTTAGACCTATACCTAGCACACTGAGCTGATAGATGAGGACTTGGTGGATGTTGTATGTGTTAATGTCATGCACCATCCTTGCATTGTTGCATGCTGATGATGATCGACTCCTATGTAGTCTGAGTCCATCGCCAGTTACATGAGGATATGCACCCACATCCACTCAGGGGTAGTGGCTACCATAGAGTGTGTGTATTTGCCCTGTATTACCCCGCTCGACCACTATTTGGAGGGTGGTTCCGAAGCGTGGTAGCAGCCAGGGATCCCTTCACGTCCAGAGACACGAGAAGATGAGAGCGAGACTCCCCCATTGCTTGGGGTACGAGGGTGTCCTCCGCCAGCATCCTGTCCACTTGGTCACTCAGGAGCAGTGATAGCAGAGTGCGTACAGTTGTCACAGCCCTACCCAATCAAACATTCACTCACGACAGGTGGATGATGGGCTAACTATTGTTAGGGGTGACACATGTCATTGCACCATATGCATATTTTGCATCGTGCATTGCTTGCTGTATTTGATTGCTGCATTTTGATTAACATGCATATACAGGACACATGTTTACCTTGGATTATGTGTTGTACTTGTTCTATATGGTTTGTTTCCACCACCCTGTAGGATAGATGGATTCTGGTATGTACCTATATTCAGTATCTTTAGTGTATGCATTTTTCTATTGCACATATGAGACTGTATCAGCGTGACTCTTGCTGCTAGTATAGCTTACTATGCATATCTGTTAGGTATCCGCTGAGTTCATTTGGACTCACACCGTTGCCATGTTTTTAATTTTAGGTTGATATTGTTAGTAATATGAGAGAAGTGTACTAAGGCAATCGTCATATGATTGTAAAACATTTATTTTAATAAATGATAATTCACTATTTGAGTATACATGCTTGTGTATTTGATTGGGATCTTAAACTCATCTACTGAATGTCAGCAATACAACTCACAGCATAAGAGAATTTGTGATGAGATCACAACTAGTGATTATATCTAAATGTGCAAATGTGAAGTATTGATAATATCCCTAGTCGATGAATTGATAAATACGGACACTATCAATTCTGTTGAGACTAGCATGGGTTATTCTCTAATCAGCTGATTCTCACTGGCTGGTGACATTGGGATGTCCGGAGATAAACATGGATGCTAGTTATGGGAACTAGTTCATTGGAGTGACTAGCTGTAAGACTTCATATGGAATCTATCAATAGAAATGTCAATGAAGTTCTTACTGCGGCTTAAGTGCGATGTTCCTTTGACTTGCGGTGTTCAAGTCATCTTGGTCATGGAGACATATACTTTAACATCTTAAGCAAGCATCTCCAAGGAGGTGTGGACCCAGGATGATTGGGTATAAGCCGAAGTGCCCGAAGATGTTTGAACAGCCTACAAAGGATTCACCACTCCTTGCGAGGAGATGTATACCCAGGCCTATCGTCGGATTGTTACTCAAAATCTCTGGCCAGAGTATATCATGTTAAGAGTGCAAGTCTCTTAAATACATGAGAGTAATTAGAAATCTAAAGGACGAGAAAGACATTACTTGGGCTAGGTGTGACGTAGTCAGCCTAGTGGGGACTGACACAAATAGACCGTGTCCTGAACCAAGTGGGTATAAGATGGTGAAGGGAATGAGGCACGATTCATTAGAGCTGCTGAAGGGTTTCAGAATAATTTCTTCTGGGGTCAAACCGTTGATCTTTCGATTAATTGGGGATCATGATGTACTACTAGGTGCCACTCATGATCGTTCTATAATTGGTTAATTAAAGACGGCCAACATAAATCGAAAGCCTATTTAGTCACATGCACTACGAGTAATCCGAGGGATTTAAAACAAGTTGAAAATTGGATTTTCCGATCAAGAGAAATAAGTCGAATCTGAGTTAATCAGAGGCGCAATGGAAGCTAAAAATGGCTAAGTCTTTTGAAAGCTTTTTGGGCGAATTAAATGAGTTTAATTCGCGTTGGTTCGGTTCGGTTTGGGCCGGCCAAAGAGGGTGCCAACCCTCCTTGGTTGGCCGGCCACCTATTGGGAAGATAACCAATTAATTTTGGTTTAATTAATAAAGTAAATCTAGCGCGATTTATTTTATAAATTATGGATAAATAAATTTGTATAAAAAAATTTATATAAATAAATTTATAGAAATTTATTCCTTTTATGGAAGTTAAAATAATCCATGAATTGGTTTATTTTAATTTTATAAAATCAATTATGAATTGATTTTTTCATAATAAGAAAGTTTATAAATTTCTTATAAAATTTATTCTATAATAAAAGAAAGATTAATTAGTTTTATTATAAAGTTAGTTATGATAAAACTTGGTTTAAACGGAATAATTCATAAGAGAATTTATAGGATAAATTTCTTATGATAATTAATTAGTTTTATTTTAAAGTTAGTTATAATAAAATTCATAAGAGAATTTATAGGATAAATTTCTTATGATAACTAATTAGTTTTATTATAAAGTTAGTTATAATAAAACTTGGTTTAAACGGAATAATTCATAAGAGAATTTATAGGATAAATTTCTTATGATAATTAATTAGTTTTATTATAAAGTGAGTTATAATAAAATTCATAAGAGAATTTATAGGATAAATTTCTTATGATAACTAATTAGTTTTATTATAAAGTTAGTTATAATAAAACTTGGTTTAAACGGAATAATTCATAAGAGAATTTATAGGATAAATTTCTTATGATAACTGATTCCGTTAATTCCGTTAATTCGGTTAAGAGGAGACTTGGCAAGGGAGAAGCAACTATATAAGGAACCATAGGCAAGCCTTGGATTCCTAAGATTTTGATAATCGAAATAGAGCTCTCCCTCTCTCTCTTCTCTTCTCTCCTCCTTCCCCCTCCCTTCCATTAGGGCCGGCGGCCACCCTAGCTCCATTAGGGTCGGCGCCCAACCTACACCAAGGCAAGGTGTTGCCGTGAGCTTCAAGGAGAAGAAGAAACCAACCAAGAAGAAGAAGAAGCGGATCACATCTCCCTCCCTCTCGGAATTCGATTCCGTTACTTCGTTGGTTAGTTTCCTTTTCTTCTCTTGATCTTCTTTGTTGTGCCTATAGAGAATCTAGTAGTTCTCGTCGGCACAAAACTCGTGACTTTGCGAAGTCATCCCGAAGAGAACTCGGCGTGGACGCGAATAGAGGCGAAGCTTCCAAGGGACGCTACGGTTGGATCTCGTCCCTTACTTCGAGTTACGCGAGGTACTTGGTAAATTAGTTTACTTTCCGCAAAGTTTTATTTTATGATTATGTCAACAACCATAAGATTGCATGCTAGATACGAAGTTAAAATAATTTAGGAAATTATTTTATGCAAATTCTTCCGCTGCACCCGGTCCCAACAGTGGTATCAGAGCCGGTTAGTGTTCGACTTAATCATATAATTGTTTTGTGGAAAACTTTGTCATGATCTCAATTTTGGAAAAAATTTTCAATTATGGAAACTTTCGAATTATAATAAATTTTAGATTTAGGAATTTCAAAGTTTGGAAATCCTCATGAAATTTCGCAAACGTTTGAAATTTTCTATTTTCTGAAATTTTATAATAATTTCGAAAACTTCCCATCTTTGGAAACTTTCCAATTTTGGAAATTTTTCTATTTTAGAAATTTTCCAATTTTGGAAATATGTAAGTTTTCTTTGTACCAGAAACTTACAATTATTCTGAAAACCTAATTTTGAAATCTCGCAATTTTGGGCACTTTCTTTTAAGAAAGTCTAGACAAATTCATGGACAGTTAATTGACAATTAAATTTGAATTGGTTTTTAAATTGACAACAAAATTCTTTATTTTGGATTGAGCCTCGGGGAGCCGTCCAATTTAAAGTTAGTTGTTGTAATTTAATTTCCCAATTTTTAATTGAAATTGTCATGTTTGATTTGGATTGAGCCTCGGGGAGCCGTCCAATTGGATTTACAACACATTACTTTTCTTTGGGTATCTGAGCCTCGGGGAGCCACCCTTAGAAAATAATTTGTTGTAATTAATTAAATCCATGAATAAAATATGTTTAAGAGGTGATGCTCTTACATATTGTTGTCTCCAAAATTAATTAGGAAAATGGTTTCCTATAGAGTTTTCTTAAATGAGATTTTCATGAAAATAATATGTAGTTGAATTAAGGGATTTGTCTCTTAATTTAATAAGATTTGATTTAGAGAAATCAAAGTCTTGAACATATTATTTCCGAAATTAATTATGACAATTTAGGAAATTGTTTCCCAAAACAATTCCTTTAATTAAGTATGAAATTGGAATTAGGAAATCCGGTTCCTAATTCAATTAATGAGACTTGATAACTTAAGTCACATACATACTTAATTAAGGAAATCGTTAGTCATGACATAATTCTATGTCATGAATGTGCTTAGAAAAGAAAGGATGAGACCCAAAACCCCTTACAAAATATTAAGGCCAACACCTTCCATTAATATGGTTAGAATCGGAGTTTTGTTTCTCGTTTGGGTTGATGGACACATCCATGCCCGACTTGAACCTCAACATGTTCAAACCATGGAATTAGTTTATGAATAATATAGTTGGAGTCAGAGGTCAATCCTTAGTTTTGGTTGTTGGACACATCCAAGCCTGACTAAGCGGTTGAATGAGCTCCAACCATATTAAAACTATTTCTTGATTAATGGGTCAGCCTTAAGCTTGGAGCATCGATTTGTTGTGCCACAGCCAAGGTCGATGTAAAGAGAGGTGCAGTTGGGTGCTATGTATAATGTTGCATACTTGTTAATGAGTTAACAACCCAATGATTTATGCAAACATTCAATTAGTTGATAGCATAAAGTGATAGTTACATATATGTGATGTGTAATCGGTATAATTACCTACCTTCATAGCTAAGAAAAACTTGATGGCCACAGCCATGGTTGTTCTTACCTATGGTTGGATATCAACCTATTTGGAGATGTTCCTACGATCTCCCGAATTGATAAAAAGGGTTATTCAATTTGAAAAATAAATAGGATTTAATTATGTATGTTGATACATTCTTTAATCATTCTTCTCACATAAGCTCAATTTGTATTTCTAGGATAATCACTCGATCATGTCTTCTCTGATTTGCGTTCCATCTTAGACACCAATAAACTGACTGGGCCAAACTTCATGGACTGGCTTCGAAACCTAAGGATAGTCCTTAAGGCAGAGAAGCTTGCTTATGTCCTTGAAAATCAACTTCCCAACCGTCCTCCTGAAAATGCAACTCTAGACCAGTTTCCTGAGTTGCTCAACCTGCTGAAGACTGTAGAGCCTTCTGTGAAGCAGGATCAGAAGACGGTACTGTTAGTTGGTTCCTCGAAGAAAGGTTCTAAGAGGAAGGCCAAAGAACAGAATAAGGGAAAGAAGAAAAAGGCCAAAAAGACTGAAAATACCCTAAAAGACACTTGCCATCACTGTGGCAAGGAGGGTCACTGGCGAAGAAACTGCAAGGTTTATCTTGAGTCCTTGAAGAATAAGGCATCCGATGCCTCATCCTCTTCAAGTATCTTCGTTATTGAATGTCACTCTATTTCCTCAAACACATGGGTACTTGATACTGGGTGTAGCTCACATATATGTAATGACATACAAGGGCTAAGGAATAGAAGAAGGCTCGTCAAGGGAGAAGCGAATTTGCGAGTTGGAAACGGAGCAAAGATTGCTGCTGTTGCCATCGGAACATATTTGCTAAAGCTCCCTACAGGACGTGTCTTAGAATTGGATAATTGTTATTTTGTTCCTTCGTTGATAAAGAACATTGTATCTATTTCATGTCTGAATGAAAAGGGTTATCATTTAACTTTTAGTAACAATTGTTGTTACATAACTTTAAATGGTGTTCTTTATGGGAATGGAACTTTGTGCAATGGAATCTACATGTTAGATTTATCCAGTGACATTTTCAATATCGAAGTTAGCAACAAACGTGCTCGAATAGATAATCGAATAGACTCCTACACTTGGCATTGTCGTCTTGGCCATATAAGTAAGAAACGCATGACCGAATTACACCGATGTGGAATTTTGGAATCATTTGAACCCGGTTCATTTGATACATGCGAATCGTGCTTAAAAGGCAAGATGACCAAATTACCCTTTTCCGGAAAAGGTAATCCAGTGGGAGAATTGCTTGGTCTAATACATACTGATGTATGTGGACCAATGTCAACTCTTGCACAAGGAGGCTATAGCTACTTCATCACCTTTATCGATGATCACTCACGATTCGGGTACGTGTTCTTGATGAAACACAAATCTGAAGCCTTTGAGAAATTCAAAGAGTTCAGAAATGAAGTAGAGAAACAGCTTGGCAAAAGTATTAAATACTTCGATCCGATCGGGGTGGTGAATACTTAAGTCAAGAGTTTCAAGATTATCTTAGGGACAATGGGATATTATCCCAATGGACTCCGCCATATACACCACAGCATAATGGTGTATCTGAGAGGCGCAACCGAACCTTGATGGACATGGTTAGGTCAATGATGAATCATGCAACTCTTCCAAAATCCTTTTGGGGCTATGCACTTAAGACAGCTGTTTACTTGCTAAACAGAGTCCCGACCAAGGTAGTCTCTACTACTCCATATGAGACATGGAATAGTAAGAAACCCCACTTAACTCACCTTAAGATATGGGGTTGTCCTGCTTATGTGAAGCGGATTATATCAGACAAATTGGATGCTAAGTCTGATAAATGTCTATTTATTGGATACCCTAAGGAAACGAAGGGTTACCAATTCTATCATCCCTTGGAACAAAAGGTGTTTGTTTCAAGGCATGCTGTATTTCTGGAAAAAGAATTTCTTTTACAAGAAAACAGTGGGAGTGGGATTGAACTTGATGAAGTTCAAGAAACTCCAATAGACATTACAGAGACACCTAGTCTAGACCCACAACCAATACCTCATAATGATGAGCTATCAGTTGAACCTAAAACTACACCACCTCTTCGTAGATCTGATAGGACACGCAATATTCCAGAGAGATACGGATTTCTCGTAAGTGAATCGAACGACGTGTTACTCATAAGCGATGACGAACCTATCAGTTATGAAGATGTTCTGAAAAGTTCAGAAAGGGACAAATGGCTTGAGGCCATGAAGTCGGAAATGGATTCCATGTACGAAAACCAAGTATGGGACTTGGTTAACCCACCTGAAGGGATTAAGCCCATAGGGTGCAAGTGGGTTTTCAAGAAGAAAACCGACATGGAAGGTAATGTTGTTACCTTTAAGGCTAGATTAGTGGCAAAAGGATATCGTCAGAAGCAAGGAATTGATTATGACGAAACCTATTCGCCAGTAGCTATGCTTAAATCCATTCGGATGCTCCTAGCCATAGCAGCTCATTATGATTATGAGATATGGCAAATGGATGTGAAAACAGCTTTCCTTAACGGAAACCTGCTTGAGGATGTATACATGATACAACCTGAAGGTTTCACATCGGTTGATAAAACCAAAGTATGCAAGCTTCGACGATCCATATATGGACTGAAGCAAGCATCTAGGAGCTGGAACATCCGTTTTGATGAGACAATCAAAGAGTTTGATTTCTCACAAAATCCTGACGAACCTTGTGTGTACAAGAAGGTTAGTGGGAGTGCAGTCGTATTCCTAGTATTATATGTCGATGACATCTTACTTATAGGAAACGATATATCAGTCTTACAGACAGTTAAAATTTGGTTGTCCAAAACTTTCTCCATGAAAGACCTGGGAGAAGCAACCTATATCCTTGGGATTAGAATCTATAGAGATAGATCAAAACGGTTGCTTGGTCTTTCGCAGTCTACATATATAGACCGAGTGCTAAAAAGGTTTAGCATGTCGGAATCCAAGAAAGGTTACCTTCCCATCAGGCATGGGATCAACCTTTCAAAGTCTATGTGTCCGCGCACAGAAGACGAGAGGATTTGCATGAATAAGATTCCCTATGCATCCGCGATAGGATCTATCATGTATGCTATGTTATGTACTAGGCCCGATGTATCGTATGCTTTGAGCGTCACAAGCAGATACCAGTCGGATCCAGGAATGGATCATTGGGCGGCTGTTAAGACAATCCTTAAGTACTTAAGAAGAACTAAGGATGTGTTCCTAATATATGGAGAAGGAGATATGGTAATACGTGGGTATACAGATGCCAGTTTCCAGACAGATAAGGATGACTCCAAATCTCAGTCTGGATACGTATTTACTTTGAATGGAGGCGCAGTAAGTTGGAAAAGTTCCAAACAAGACACCGTAGCGGATTCCACCACGGAAGCGGAATATATCGCAGCTTCGGAAGCAGCAAAGGAAGCAGTCTGGATCAAGAAGTTCATCTCCGAACTTGGCGTGGTTCCAACCATTGATGATGCAGTGCCGGTTTACTGCGACAACAATGGAGCTATTGCACAAGCAAAGGAACCAAGGTCTCATCAGCGATCCAAACACGTGCTTCGCCGCTATCATCTGATCAGAGAGATTATAAGTAGGAATGACATACAAATTGAGAAAATTCCCACTGAAAGGAATTTAGCGGATCCTTTAACTAAGGTCTTGCCTTAAAGCAAGTTTGAGGGACATGTTAGAGCCTATGGTATTGGATACCGTAGCGATTGGCATTAGGCCAAGTGGGAGTTTGTTAGTGATATGAGAGAAGTGTCCTAAGGCAATCGCCTTATGATTGTAAAACATTTATTTAATAAATGATAATTCACTATTTGAGTATACATATTTGTGTATTTGATTGGGATCTTAAACTCATCTACTGAATGTCCGCAATACAATTCACAGCATAAGAGAATTTGTGATGGGATCACAACTAGTGATTATCTCTAAATGTGCAAATGTGAAGTATTGAAAATATCCCTAGTCGATGAATTGATAAATACGGACACTATCAATTCTGTTGAGACTAGCATGGGTTATTCTCTAATCAGCTGATTCTCACTGGCTGGTGACATTGGGATGTCCGGAGATAAACATGGATGCTAGTTAAGGGAACTAGTTCATTGGAGTGACTAGCTGTAAGACTTCATATGGAATCTATCTATAGATATGTCAATGAAGTTCTTACTGCGGCTTAAGTGCGATGTTCCTTTGACTTGCGGTGTTCAAGTCATCTTGGTCATGGAGACTTATACTTTAACATCTTAAGCAAGCATCTCCAAGGAGGTGTGGACCCAGGATGATTGGGTATAAGCCGAAGTGCCCGAAGATGTTTGAACAGCCTACAAAGGATTCACCACTCCTTGCGAGGAGATGTATACCCAGGCCTATCGTCGGATTGTTACTCAAAATCTCTGGCCAGAGTATATCATGTTAAGAGTGCAAGTCTCTTAAATACATGAGAGTAATTAGAAATCCAAAGGACGAGAAAGACATTACTTGGGCTAGGTGTGACGTAGTCAGCCTAGTGGGGACTGACACAAATAGACCGTGTCCTGAACCAAGTGGGTATAAGATGGTGAAGGGAATGAGGCACGATTCATTAGAGCTGCTGAAGGGTTTCAGAATAATTTCTTCTGAGGTCAAACCGTTGATCTTTCGATTAATTGGGGATCATGATGTACTACTAGGTGCCACTCATGATCGTTCTATAATTGATTAATTATAGACGGCCAACATAAATCGAAAGCCTATTTAGTCACACGCACTACGAGTAATCCGAGGGATTTAAAACGAGTTGAAAATTGGATTTTCCGATCAAGAGAAATAAGTCGAATCTGAGTTAATCAGAGGTGCAATGGAAGCTAAAAATGGCTAAGTCTTTTGAAGGCTTTTTGGGCGAATTAAATGAGTTTAATTCGCGTTGGTTCGGCTCGGTTTGGGCCGGCCAAAGAGGGTGCCAACCCTCCTTGGTTGGCCGGCCACCTATTGGGGAGAAACCAATTAATTTTGGTTTAATTAATAAAGTAAATCTAGCGCGATTTATTTTATAAATTATGGATAAATAAATTTGTATAAAGAAATTTATATAAATAAATTTATAGAAATTTATTCTTTTTATGGAAGTTAAAATAATCCATGAATTGGTTTATTTTAATTTTATAAAATCAATTATGAATTGATTTTTCCATAATAAGAAAGTTTATAAATTTCTTATAAAATTTATTCCATAATAAAAGGAGAGATTAATTAGTTTTATTATAAAGTTAGTTATAATAAAACTTGGTTTAAACGGAATAATTCATAAGAGAATTTATAGGATAAATTTCTTATGATAATTAATTAGTTTTATTATAAAGTTAGTTATAATAAAATTCATAAGAGAATTTATAGGATAAATTTCTTATGATAACTAATTAGTTTTATTATAAAGTTAGTTATAATAAAACTTGGTTTAAACGGAATAATTCATAAGAGAATTTATAGGATAAATTTCTTATGATAATTAATTAGTTTTATTATAAAGTTAGTTATAATAAAATTCATAAGAGAATTTATAGGATAAATTTCTTATGATAACTAATTAGTTTTATTATAAAGTTAGTTATAATAAAACTTGGTTTAAACGGAATAATTCATAAGAGAATTTATAGGATAAATTTCTTATGATAACTAATTCCGTTAATTCCGTTAATTCGGTTAAGAGGAGACTTGGCAAGGGAGAAGCAACTATATAAGGAACCATAGGCAAGCCTTGGATTCCTAAGATTTTGATAATCGAAATAGAGCTCTCCCTCTCTCTCTTCTCTTCTCTCCTCCTTCCCCCTCCCTTCCATTAGGGCCGGCGGCCACCCTAGCTCCATTAGGGCCGGCGCCCAACCTACACCAAGGCAAGGTGTTGCCGTGAGCTTCAAGGAGAAGAAGAAACCAACCAAGAAGAAGAAGAAGCGGATCACATCTCCCTCTCTCTCGGAATTCGATTCCGTTACTTCGTTGGTTAGTTTCCTTTTCTTCTCTTGATCTTCTTTGTTGTGCCTATAGAGAATCTAGTAGTTCTCGTCGGCACAAAACTCGTGGCTTTGCGAAGTCATCCTGAAGAGAACTCGGCGTGGACGCGAATAAAGGCGAAGCTTCCAAGGGACGCTACGGTTGGATCTCGTCCCTTACTTCAAGTTACGCGTGGTACTTGGTAAATTAGTTTACTATTTCGCAAAGTTTTATTTTATGATTATGTCAACACACCATAAGATTGCATGCTAGATACGAAGTTAAAATAATTTAGGAAATTATTTTAAGCAAATTCTTCCGCTGCACGTAAAAATTTAAAATTTTACGAACTCGTATCCTTGTCGACATGCACCCGGTCCCAACAGATATCTGCTAGGGGGGCCCAAGGTTCCAGTCCCATGCTCGTGACGATGCTCGATTCAGTTTTATATTTTACTTTCAGATTTTGATCATATTATGTTTCATTTCGTTTCATTAGAATATCGTGGACTTGTAGTATGCGATTTTTTTTATTGGATTGTACTTTTGAGTCCTATGTTGGACTATGTGTATGTGGTTTTGCTACGTTCTTGCCCCCCGACAGCTCAGGTAAGTTCGTTCTTTGGATTTATGATTATGATGTCATTTATTCGTTGTTCTATTTGGATTTGAGGCCTGAGGCCAATTAAACTATGTGGTTGTGTTATATGTATATGTAAATTGTCCGCTGGACAGAGGAGGTGTTGTCCGATTCTCTATTGGATCAGCGGCTCCTGGGTCTCGGGGCGTGACAATTTATTTTTGGTATCAAAGCCTAGCTTTACGAGGCTTTTCGAGATTTTTCGGAACTTATCTGATACCAATTTATTTTTGGTATCAAGCTCAGGTTGCGGGATACCATCGTGATTTATGGATTTCTCGGAATTTAAATTTGATACTGAACTGGTAGGTATCAGAGCTCGGGTCTAATGTTATTCAGTCAAGTACATTTCGGATCTATAAAGTTGTTGTTGCGACGTGATTGTACCTTGGGACTTGGCAGCGGCAGGACCTCTCCAGGCGGCAAATAGGTAAATTAGTAAAGTTAAAACTTTGGTACCATTTGTAATACTTGGTAAAAATTCAACAGGTATGACTCGGGGTGCATATGTTCCTACGCCGAGACGTGGTCCAAGATGGCCACGTAAGAGGACTTTAGAGTCTTAGGCAGCAGAGTCACCCGAGAGACCTAATAAGACAGAGCCTGTTAGTCATGGTCAGACTCAGCAGGATATTCCGAGGGCCTAGGGTTCCCAGACTTAGAGGGTCCTTTCTCCGTTTCCATTCGTAGTTCCTACTATTCCTCCTGCTATATCCACTCCAGTATTATTCACTATGTCTGTAGCAGTACCCCCTCTGACATTTCCAGTACCAGTAGGATCTACTTCGATTTTCCCTACTATACCATCGGAGACACCTATTCCGACATATCCTACTATCTCTTCTGTGGTGTCTGCTTCGACGTATCCGGTAGTTACTCCGGTAGCACCTGTTCCGGTACTCCCTACTATTCGATCGGAGACGCTTGTATTTGCTCTAATTTATCCTACTATTCCATCAGCAGTATCGGTCCCACCTTATTCTGCAGTTCCATTGGCAGTATCGGTTCCACCTTATTTTTATGGTTCCACCAACAGTGCTGGTTCCATCTTATCCGACTATTCCACCCGCAGTACCGGCACCATCCTACCCTACAGTTCCACCAAGGATGCCTGCTTCACCTCCGGTGCTCCCTTCAGTCACACCTGTGGTAGTTGCCCCCGGATTCACTACAGTACCACCCGCAGTATCCATCTCGACATTTCCTACGGTTCCATCCATGGTCCCTACTTCTGTACTTCCGACTGTACCCCCTGCAGCATTTGTTCCTAGAGGTGGCATTAGGGACCGAGCCCGGATTCCGATGCTGGCGGAGTCCGTGAATGGCCGATTTACTTTATTCCAGGGAGGATCGAATCCGGCTGCGGCACGAACTTGGATTGGGATATTAGAGAGTACTTTTCGATATCTGACATGCTCGGACTGGGAGAAGGAAGAGCTGGTCGTTTCTCATCTACGGGATTAGGCGTATACTTGGTGGACTATGCAGCAGACTATCATCGGTGAGCAGAACGTCACATGGGACACATTTAGAGAGGCATTTGTGGCGAGGTACCTCCCAACCACATTTCGTATGGCGAGGCGACAGGAGTTTCTGGGTCTCCAGCAGGGAGATGGATCTGTACTAGAGTATGAGGCGAAGTTTAACCGCCTAGCAGAGACTACCCTCATATGGTTGTCGATGACATGGAGGGGATGACGCAGTTTCACCAGGGTCTAGCAGGGTACATTCAGGTTCGTATGTCAGGATTTGTTCCAACATCCTACTGGGAGGTGTTAGAGCGAGCTCTGGTATCGAGATGACTCAACATAGACTTTTTAGAGTTAAGAAGAAGAGTAAGCAGGTCATACATGATTCGGTTCCGACTCAGCAGCCGCAGACCACTGGGCAGAAGTGTGGCAACCATAGTTAGGCCCTTCGAGCACTTCTGGGACATCCTCTAGGCCCCAGGAGTCGGTTCGTTCTTCAACAGGATCCTTCCGGTCTCCACTGCAGAACCGGAAGAAGATTGCCCCCAGCTCTCACTGTACTCATTGTGGATCCAGAGAGCATGGTAGGACAGACTGTCCCCTGGAGCATGCAGTGTGTTACTACTTCATGCTACCAGGACACTTGGGCCGTGATTGTGCGCTGAAGGCACAGAATGAAACGATTGGAGCTACTAGTCAGAGTGGACATTCTGTGCAGTCTGGATCTCACAAAGGAGGATGGAGGACACAACCTTCATTTCGTCAGCCGCAGGCCGCCCCTCCAGCTCCTGCCTACTGTATGCCAGGACATGACCTGAGCTATACCCCAGCTTTATCTCAGAGTTCAGCTTCAGGACCTCAACAGTAGATTATCCCGCAGCATCAGACTTACCTAGCTTATCAGTCTTTGATACATCTGCCTCTTCCAGTTGGAGGGTCAGTTCAGCAGCCTCAGCCTCAGTTGCAGATCCCACCTCGGCAGTATCCGGAAGTGCCACCACCACTGCCCGAGACTGGATGGATTTATGCAGTTACTCGGGTGGAGGCTCAGCGGGCCCACAGATTGGTCTTTCGTGGTACTATTTCTCTTTATGCCTTCCCTGCAAAACTATTAGCTGATACTGATAGTTCCTATTCCTTTATATCGCGGATATTCATGAGTAGGGTTGGTAGAGTGCCTACCTCTAGACTACGACAGTTATCTGTATCCTTATCCTTAGGAGAAATTTTGAGTATTACACAGGAGGTCAGAGCATGCCCGTTAGATTTCGGTAGTATTACCCTCACGGTTGATTTGTTGGTTCTTGAGATAGTGGATTTTGACATCATTCTTGGCATGTATCTGCTTACAACTTATCATGTCACTGTTTATTGCCAGACGAGGGTGGTCACTTTCTGGCCTCCAGACCAACCCTCATGGGATTTCACTGGTATCAGGGATGAGGGCATATCAGTTATTTCTGCGCTTCAGGCATAGAGATTGCTTATCTCACGATTGTCAAGGCTTCTTACTATCGTTTATTAGCACCAAGGACAGCAGTAACCCTCAGCTCTCGGATGATCCTGTGGTCTGAGAATATTAGGATGTATTTCCAGAGGAGCTACCGGGTTTGCCTCCCAAGAGGCAAGTGGAATTCACTATTGAGCTAATACTGGGGACTTCGCCGACATCGAAAGCTCCATATCGCATGGCACCGAGAGAGTTGGACGAGATGAAGGTCCTGCTCCAGGAGTTATTAGATAGGGGATACATCAGACCTAGCATATCACCTTGGGGTTCTCCAATTTTATTCGTGAAGAAAAAAGACGGTTCTTTGAGGATGTGCATCGACTACAGACAGTTGAATGCAGCGACTATCAAGAACAAGTACCCTCTGCCATGGATTGAGGATTTGTTTGATCAACTCAGAGACACATCAGTGTATTCTAGGATTGATTTGTGGTCCAGATATCATCAGTTGAGGGTCAGAGAGTTAGATGTTCAGAAGACAGTGTTTCGTACCAGATATGGGCATTATGAGTTTTTGGTAATGCCATTTGGGCTTACCAATGCTCCAGCGGTATTCTTGGACTTGATGAATTGCGTATTCCTGGAGTATCTGGATCGGTTCGTCATAGTATTCATAGATGACATCTTAGTCTTCTCTCATTCTGAGGAGGAACATGCACAACATCTTCGCATCATATTGGAAACTCTCAGACAGGAGCGCATATATGCGATGTTTAACAAATGTGCCTTTTGGTTATCATCAGTCGGTTTTCTGGGACACGTGGTATCTAGCGGAGGCATCTCAGTAGATCCCTAGAAGATCGAGGTTGTTACCAGTTGGGAGCAGCCGAAGTCAGTTCATGAGGTTCATAGCTTCTTGGGCTTGGCCGAATATTACAGACGATTTGTAGAGGGTTTTTCCACTATTGCTTTGCCACTGACACGCCTCACCAGGAAGGGCGTGAAGTTCATTTGGATAGAGGCTTGCAAGACCAGCTTCCAGGAGCTAAAGCGGAGACTGGTGTCTGCACCAGTTCTTGTGTTACCATCGGGCGAGGACGGATTTGTGTTGTATACCGACGCATCTCATCATGGGCAAGGCGCAGTTCTGATGCAACAAGGACGGGTAGTATCTTATGCTTCTCGATAGTTGAAGGAGCATGAGAAGAACTATCCTGTACATGATTTGGAGTTAACCGCCATCATCTTTGCTTTGAGGATTTGGAGGCACCATTTGTACGGTATTACTTTCAAGATCTTCACTGATCATAAAAGCCTCAAGTATTTGTTCATGCAGAAGGAACTCAATCTCCGTCAGAGGAGATGGATGGAGTTCCTGAAGAACTACGATTGCACCATTAGCTACCATCCAGGAAAAGCTAATGTTGTTGCTGACGCTTGATGACTTGCCCACAACAAGTGTCACGAATGAGCCTCAAATTTAGATATTTATAAATTGAAACCCCTTAGCTCACAAAATTAAATGTAGTACAGGGGCCTCAAGTCGTATTTTTCCAAGGACTAGTTAAGAGTGTTTAATTCAAGCTTGAATGTGTCGTTTGATATGTTTTGGGTTTTCAAATTGAACTGGGGGTTTGTTTTGCAATAAGGACTAAAAATACAGTTGAAATAGAATAAACTCAGCTGATAACAGAATCTAACTAAGAAATTACGAAAACTAAACTTAACCCTATTTGAAACTAAGCAAAACTAATTGAATTTCAAGGACTAAAATTGAATTGCAGGTAATTTGTAGCTAATATTCAGAATTATGAAAACCAGACAAAACTGAGAAATAGCACAAGAAAATTGTAACTAATTGCAGAATTTCAGGAAATTGAAACAAAGATACTAAGAACTTGATTGAATGTAGCTACAACCTGCTTGATCGGTCGACAAACCGATCAGATACTGTCTGGATCG
>JAGFNQ010000059.1:56022-82211 GCA_024364735.1 Boesenbergia rotunda | reverse complement strand
TTGTGGAAACTTTGTCATGATCTCAATTTTGAAAAATTTTTCAATTATGGAAACTTTCCAAATATAATAAATTTTAGATTTAGGAATTTCAAAGTTTGGAAATCCTCATGAAATTTCGCAAACTTTTGAAATTTTCTAGTTTCTGAAATTTTATAATAATTGTGAAAACTTCCCATCATTGGAAACTTTCCAATTTTGGAAAATTTTCTATTTTAGAAATTTTTCAAATTTGGAAATATGTAAGTTTTCTTTGTACCAGAAACTTACAATTATTCTGAAAACCTATTATGAAATCTCGCAATTTTGGGCACTTTCTTTCAAGAAAGTCTAGACAAATTTATGGACAATTAATTGACAATTAAATTTAAATTGGTTTTTAAATTGACAACAAAATTCTTTAATTTTGGATTGAGCCTCGGGGAGCCGTCCAATTTAAAGTTAGTTGTTGTAATTTAATTTCCCAATTTTAAATGAAATTGTCATGTTTGATTTGGTTACGCTTCCGAAGCGGACCAAATTGGATTTACGACAAATTACTTTTCTTTGGAAAACGATTTGTTGTAATTAATTAAATCCATGAATAAAATATGATTTAAGAGGTGATGCTCTTACATATTGTTGTCTCCAAAATTAATTAGGAAAATGATTTCCTATAGAGTTTTCTTAAATGAGATTTTTATGAAAATAATATGTGGTTGAATTAAGGACTCATGTCTCTTAATTTAATAAGATTTGATTTAGAGAAATCAAAGTCTTAAACATATTATTTCCGAAATTGATTATGACAATATAGGAAATTGTTTCCCAAAATAATTCCTTTAATAAAGTATGAAATTAGAATTAGGAAATCCGGTTCCTAATTCAATTAATGAGACTTGATAAATTAAGTCACATACATACTTTATTAAGGAAATCGTTAGTCATGACATGATTATATGTCATGAATGTGCTTAGAAAAGAAAGGATGAGACCCAAAACCCCTTACAAAATATTAAGGCCAACACCTTCCATTAATATGGTTAGAATCGGAGTTTTGTTTCTCGTTTGGGTTGATGGACACATCCATGCCCGGCTTGAACCTCAACATGTTCAAACCATGGAATTAGTTTATGAATAATGTAGCGACCGACCCTTCTCCACCTTTGAAGGATCGTTAATTTATCTACTTCTTGACTCTAATGCACGACTAAGAATGCGGAACTTCTTTTTTTTCTTTTAAATTCATCTAGGGATGATATTCTAACTCTAATAGTCATGCATGATACAATGGCATACTTCCTTTCTCTAGAACTTGACTGCAATGGTACCAGTCGACTGCCATCTAACCAGTCGACTGGTATCGGCCACAGAAAGTTTCTGGGCGCGGCACCAGTCGACTGGCCTCTTGGCAGTCGACTGATGCATCGAACAGAAGCTGCCGTTCGATAGGGCAGTCGACTGATACTGAACCAGTCGACTGGCACGCCTGAAAATCTGAAATTCAGATTCGAAACCTTGTCTCAATGGTCCACCAAACTTATAGTTTCAAGCCATACAAAGACACAACACCATTTCTATACTCTATACTAGTTTCCTAAACATTTTAGCCAATCAAAACAACTTCATAAACTCGAAATTAGAACTTTTGCGGAAGAAATTAAGTTATGAAAATCTTTATGAACTTTAAACTAGAGTTTTGTACCAAACTTAACTCCTATGCATTCATAATACCAAAACACATGTTCTACACCTTACTAAAGCATTTTGGAATGTAATGCAACTTTTCTAGGCATATTTATAGCAATAAAAACTTGATTCAAAGGGAAACTCACAATATCTTGGCACATGCATCAAATAGCTCCATCAAGTATCAATATTCAAAACTACTCACACTTATACTCATCCAATGCAATCATAAGGATATGTATGCTAAATAAAATGACATGGAATCTTTACTCATGGTTTTAGGATATGCAAAATATCTAACACGCAAATACTTGGATAAATGCTATATGATCTAACTTAAACTAAGACTTTATAATAAATGCACTTTAAGTCCTTCATTCATCTTGTCCCAAGGACCTCTCCAAGGTCAGCCACCACACACACGTCACTCAGCACCGCCTTGTCGCCTTCCTTCAGAATTGCTTGCCTTTACCTTTACCTGCAGCAAGAGGAAATGCAACTAATAAGCAAAAAGCTTAGTAAGTACTATCTAGCTCACAAAATCTCGAAAATGTGCAAACATGCTTTTTAAACAATGTGAAATCACATGAGATACTTTTATGCTTAAAAGAAAACTAAACCATGTATACTCAAGCATAAGTCTCAACTTACTTGTTCTTGGCTTAACTTGAACTTTAGTAATTCTTTAACTTTAAATCTTCCTTTAACTTTTAGAAAACTTCCTTAAACTTTAGAAAACTTTGCTAAAGCATATACTTGAAAATAATAACTCACTTGGATCCACTTAAGACGTAAGTACCATCTTATGCGCGTTCCCTAAAAGGTTGGGGTAGCGAGCCACCAATCCTAATAGAGCAGACCTTGGTCTAACAGGGCCAAGACCTTGGAATTGGACACCTGGATTTCTTTAACGACGCCCTTGGATGCCGGGTACTGGCCTTAGAAAATAAAATACTTACTTTTTCTTATCTTGAATGCCTTGGCATTTTAACGAGCACCTTGTGTGCCCAAATCCCTAAGTCTTGACTTTTGGGGATTTCTTAAGGCCTTGGCCTTTTCTTTTCTTATCTTTATCTTCTCTTTTCTTTTCTCATAACTTTTCTTAGACCCTAACCTCATATAGGGTACTTAATTAAACTTATACAAGCATGGATTAAACTAGAGTTACATGCAAAATCATAAACTCAAGGAAAATTGTACTTTTAACTTTCTAACGGGAAAAACTTGCGGAAAAACCGCCTCTTACTGCAGGTGAGCAGTACTTACATTGATATCTTGGACTTACAACCAAAATTGACGTCTAGGGCTCGGGAGAAACTTGAGATCTCGATGAACCGTTCGCGCCTACGCGTTCCTCTCGTCGAGACGAACGAAACGCTCCGCACCCTTTGGTTCTTCCTTGGCCGGCGCCCCCTTAGAGGAGGAGAGGAGGTGTGGGGCGTGCGCCCAAGAGAGGGGAAGAGGGGGGTCGGCGTGAGGGCTTGGGCGAGGGAGAGAGGGTTTAGGTTGAGAGAAAATAAAATTCCTCTCTTTAATGATCTATTTATACATAGGGTATTTAAGTCCAACTTTATAACTTAACTTAATATTTCTCTATTTTCTTTCAGCACACCCCTACTGGGGCTCCTGGTTAACCCGACCAACTTAAGTCGTTGATACCACGGGAGGTCTCGGGTTCAAAACTCATCCAGGCAACTTTTTGCCGAAAACTCTATTCCTTTTAATAAAAATACTAAACGGACTCGGAAAATTCCCTAAAAATATTCTAAAAATTCCTAAAAATATCTAGAATATTTCTAAAATATTTCTAACTAATTTCAAGGACTTTAAGGACTTAAAATGGAAATTTTGGGGTGTTACAAATAATATAGTTGGAGTCAGAGGTCAATCCTTGGGATTAAAATCTATAGAGATAGATCAAAACGGTTACTTGGTCTTTCGCAATCTACATATATAGACCGAGTGCTAAAAAGGTTTAGCATGTCGAAATCCAAGAAAGGTTACCTTCCCATCAGGCATGGGATCAACCTTTCAAAGTCTATGTGTCCGCGCACAGAAGACGAGAGGATTTGCATGAATAAGATTCCTTATGCATCCGCGATAGGATCTATCATGTATGTTATGTTATGTACAAGGCCCGATGTATCGAATGCTTTGAGCGTCACCAGCAGATACCAGTCAGATCCAGAAATGGTTCATTGGGCGGCTGTCAAGACAATCCTTAAGTACTTAAGAAGAACTAAGGATGTGTTCCTAATATATGGAGAAGGAGATATGGTAATACGTGGGTATACAGATGCCAGTTTCCAAACAGATAAGGATGATTCCAAATCTCAGTCTGGATACGTATTTACTTTGAATGGAGGCGCAATAAGTTGGAAGAGTTCCAAACAAGACACCGTAGCGGATTCCACCACGGAAGTGGAATATATCGCAGCTTCGGAAGCAGCTAAGGAAGCAGTCTGGATCATGAAGTTTGTCTCCGAACTTGGTGTGGTTCCAACCATTGATGAAGCAGTGCCGGTTTACTGCGACAACAATGGAGCTATTACACAAGCAAAGGAACCAAGGTCTCATCAGCGATCCAAACACGTGCTTCCCCGCTATCATCTGATCAGAGAGATTATAAGTAGGAATGATATACAAATTGAGAAAATTCCCATTGAAAGGAATTTAGCGGATCCTTTAACTAAGGCCTTGCCTCAAAGCAAGTTTGAGGGTCATGTTAGAGCCTGTGGTATTGGATACCGTAGTGATTGGCATTAGGCCAAGTGGGAGTTTGTTAGTGATATGAGAGAAGTGTCCTAAGGCAATCGCTTTATGATTGTAAACATTTATTTAATAAATGAAAATTCACTATTTGAGTATACATATTTGTGTATTTGATTGGGATCTTAAACTCATCTACTAAATGTCCGCAATACAATTCACAGCATAAGAGAATTTGTGATGGGATCACAACTAGTGATTATCTCTACATGTGCAATTGTGAAGTATTGAAAATATCCCTAGTCGATGAATTGATAAAAACGGACACTATCAATTCTGTTGAGACTAGCATGGGTTATTTTCTAATCAGCTGATTCTCACTGGCTGGTGACATTGGGAAGTCCGGAGATAAACATGGATGCTAGTTAAGGGAACTTGTTCATTGGAGTGACTGCCTATAAAACTTCACATGGTAGTCTATACATAGACAGGTCAGTGAAGTTCTTACCGTAGCTTAAGTGCGATGTTCCTTTGACTTGCGGTGTTCAAGTCATCTTGGTCATGGAGACTTATACTTTAACATCTTAAGCAAGCATCTCCAAAAGAGGTGTGGACCCAGGATGGTTGGGTATAAGCCAAAGTGCCCGAAGATGTTTGAACAGCCTACAAAGGATTCACCACTCCTTGCGAGGAGATGTATACCCAGGCCTATCGTCGAATTGTTACTCAAAGCCTCTGGCCAGAGCATATCATGTTTAGAGTATGAGTCTCTTAAATACATGAGTGTAATTAGAAATACAAAGGACAAGAAAGACACTACTTGGGCTAGGTGTGACGTAGTCAGCCTAGTGGGGACTGACACACATAGACCGTGTCCTGAACCAAGTGGGTATAAGATGGTGAAGGGAATGAGGCACGATACATTAGAGCTGCTGAAAGGTTTCAGAATAATTTCTGAGGTCAACCGTTGATCTTTCGATTAATTGGGGATCATGATGTACTACTAGGTGCCAGTCATGATCGTTCTATAATTGATGAATTATAGACGGCCAACATAAATCGAAAGCCTATTTAGTCACACGCACTACGAGTAATCCGAGGGATTTAAAACGAGTTGAAATTTGGATTTTCCGATCAAGAGAAATAAGTCGAATCTGAATTTATCAGAGGCCCAACGGAACCTTAAAATGGCTAAGTCTATTGAAGGCTTATTGGGCGAATTAAATGAGTTTAATTCGCGAGGGAAGGGCTTGGAGTGGCCGGCCAAAGAGGGTGCCCACCCTCTTTGGTTTGGCCGGCCACCTAATGGAGAGAAACTAATTTAATTGGTTTAAATTATAAAATAAATCAAACGCGCGATTTGTTTTATAAAATTATGGATAAATAAATCTATATAAAGAAATTTATATAAAGAGATTTATGTAAAGAAATTTATATAAAGGAATTTATAGAAATTTATTCTTTTTTATGGAAATTAAAATGAACCATGGATCGGTTTATTTTAATTTTATAAAATCAATTATGAATTGATTTTTCCATGATAAGAAAAATTTTATAAATTTCTTGTAAATTTTATTCCATAATAAAAGGAGAGATGTATTTGTTTTATTATAAAATTAGTTATAATAAAACTTGGCATAAACGGAATAATTCATAAGAAAATTTATAGGATAAATTTCTTATGAAAAATTCCGTTAAAGAGGAGACTTGGCAAGGGAGAGGCTACTATATAAAGGAACCAAGGCTAGGCTTGAATTCCTCAATTGAGTAATCAAGAGAATAGCTCTCTCCCTCTCTCTCTATTTCGCCCACTCTCTCTCTAGGGTCGGCTCTCTCTCCTCCCCTAGGGTCGGCGCCCACTCTCTCTCTAGGGCCGGCTCTCTATCCTCCCCTAGGGTTGGTGCAAGTCTCTTCCACCAAGAAGGTGCCAAAGAAGAAGTAGAAGCGGGTTGCATCTCCTTCCTTCCCGGAATTTTGATTCCGTTACTTGGTGGTTAGTTTCCTTTCTTCTCTCTTGATCTTCTAGTTGTGCCTTTAGAGAATCTAGTAGTTCTCGTCGGCACAAAACTCGTGACTTTGCGAAGTCATCCCGAAGGGAACTCGGCGTGGACGCGAATAGAGGCGGAGCTTCCAAGGGACGCTACGGTTGGATCTCGTCCCTTACTTCGAGTTACGCGAGGTACTAAGTAAATTAGTTTATTTTTCGCAAAATTTTAATTTATGATCATGTCCACACATCATAAGATCGCATGCTAGATACGTGGTTAAAAATAATTTAAGAAATTATTTTATGCTAATTCTTCCGCTGCACGTAAATATTTAAAATTTACGAACCCGTATCCTTGTCAACATGCACCCGGTCCCAACATCAGTTAGGTTAGTAATGTTGTAAATGGTTTCCTAATCAGATTGGTGTGGCCTTGAGTGGGAGTTGAAACATTTGGCAACACTTTGATTAGTGTTTGCCATGAGCTTTGGGAGAGCTATTGGCTAAACTACGGGTTAGATAATTTTAAATTTAATCCTAATGAGTTAACATGATAAAATTCATATTCCAAAACCTACTTGGAATCTAATCGGGGTAATTTGGGATAATTAAGTGTTAATCATATAATTACAGTTAATTAGATGAAACGATGATAGTTAAAAAGATCCTAATTACTTGAGATAACTTGTTAGCTATAAATTACATATTATTGTAGCTAAACATTATGCCTTTGATACAGGACTTTGATTGGATTTATCATTGATGATTATCAGACTGGAGGTTCTTTCTGATACGAGCAGCTTACGATTGAGACGGGTACCTTTGACTTATCCCTTTAGATATTGTCATATTGCTATGCATGGTTTATTATACATAGCAGTAAGTTTATACGATATACCTGCTTTAGTATACCTTTACTTGACATCTGTTGCTTATTCATGAGTTGACCTACCTTTAGTTCCATACAGTCTCGAGGGTAGTCATGTATATATATGCGCATAGCTGTAGTGATATGTCCTCTTGCATTTGACATTGATGGATCACTAGTTACCTTGCCAGTGTACCTAGTAGGTTACTTGTATTCCATGTTATAGGATTCAGACCTATACATAGTAAACTGATGTGATAGATGAGGACTTGGTGGGTGTTGTATGTGTTCATGTCATACGCCATCCTTGCATTGTTGCATGCTGATGATCATCGGCTCCTATGTAATCTGAGCTCATCGCCAGTTACATGAGGATATGCACACACACCCACTCAGGGTAGTGGCTACCATAGAGTGTGTGCATTTGCCCTGTATTGCTTCGTTCGGCCACTGTTTGGGTGGTTTCGACCATGGTAGCAGCCAGGGATCCCTTCTCGTCCTGAGACACGAGAAGATGAGAGCGAGACTCCCCCATTGCTTGGGGTAGGAGGGTGTCCTCCGCCAGCATCTTGTCCACTCGGTCACTCAGGAGCAGTGATAGCAGGGTGCGTACAGTTGTCATAACTCTACCGACTCGGGCATTCATTTATGACAGGTGGACGATGATATGACTGGTGTTAGGGGTGGCATATATCATTACACCATGTGCATATTTTGAATCGTGCATTGCTTGTTGCATCTGATTTCTGCACTTGATTGACATGCATATACTGGAGACCTGTTTACCTTGGATTATGTGTTATACTTGTTCCATAGGGATTTATTTCTCCCCTATATAGGATAGATGGATTCTGGTATGTACCTTCATTCAGTATATTCAGTGTATACCCTTTTTCTATTGTTCATACGAGGCTGTATCAGTGTGACTCTTATTGTTAGTAAAACTTACTATGCATATCTGTTTGGGTTTCCGATGAGTTCATTTGGACTCACACCGTTGTCATATGTTCTAATTTCAGGTTGATATCTGCCAGGAGGGACCAAGTTGCCAGTCCCATGCTTGAGACGACACCTGATCTGGTCTTATATGTTACTTTCTATTTTTGAATCATGTTATGTTTTATTTCGTTGCATTGGATTATCGTGGACTTGTAGTATGAGATTTACTTTATGAGATTGTACTTTTGAGTCCTATGTTGGACTGTGTGTGTGGTTTTGCTGCGTTCCTGCCCCTGGCAGCTCAGGTAAGTTCGTGCTTTGGATTTATGATTTTATTGTCATATATTCGTTGTTCTGATTGGATTTGAGGCCTAAGGCTCATTTAAACTGCGTGGTTGTGTTATATGTGATGTATGTATGTGTAAATTGTCCGCCGAACAGGGGAGGTGTTGTCCAATTTTCTATTGAATCAGCGGCTCCTGGGTCTCGGGGCGTGACAATTTAGACATACATACAACACACGCAATATAATAGTTTGCCTCAGGCCCCAAAGCAAAAGATATAATAGAGGATAATAAATGTATCTCGGCAATAAACTGTAAAACTCACCTGAGCTGCTCTCGGGGCAAGCGCAGCAAAATAACAACCACAAAGTCCTATAGAGGACTCAAAAATACAATACCACTGTAAATGAATAACGATACAAGCCCACGACATAAAAATGAATACAAACCAAAAGTATGCGGTAAAAGAAACAAAAATATACGCGGAAGCACCCATCGCTAGAGTTTTAGGGACCTGGGACTGGCAACTGGGCTCCCCTTGTCGACCTATCAACCTGAAAACAAAAAATATTGTGACGGGTAGTGAGTCCAGGTTGTCTCTGTAGGTATAGTGAAAAGATATGCATGGCATAATAAATAGCTGAATAAGCTATACTGCAACAACATGATACAGTCTCAATAAAAATATCGGAATATGCATAACTAAAGGTACCGAATGAAAGTACATACCAGAAATCAGCCTATCCTAATCATAATAGGGCTCGTATCATACGAGCAGGTGCAGGGTCATCAAACCACACATATAATATCTCCTGTATGCGCATGTCAAATATATGCAGCAAACAAATGCAGTAATCACAATCAAATGCTCAATGTATCATATGCACATGATGTAATGACATGGTTACCCTTGACGCCAGTCAAGCCACCGAGACATGCAATATGTGTCGGTCGAGTGGGTAGGGTTGTGACACTGTATGCACTCTGCCATCACTATTCCTAAGTGACCGAGTGGACAGGATGCTGGTGGGGGACCACGCCCAACCCCAAGTGAATGGAAGAGGGAATGGTCAAAATCTAAGTTGATCATTCCGAGGTGCCTCAGATGTCATCAGAGACGCCTCCGATGAATAGTAGCCGAAGCACCTCCGATGAACCGAGGCGCCTCCAAAATTCCAGAAGAGTCGTTCGACGCGGATAAGCATTGGATCTATGTCAACCGGAACTACGGTGCCTCAAATAAATTGGAGGCCCCTCCATTCAGCCAGATTAGCCGAACATTGGCAAACTCATCTAGTTTGAGGCGCCCCCAAGAGTTTGAGGTGACCCTAGTTGCCACATCAGCAAGACACTTTGGGTGGGCTATAAATAGAGAGTTTGTCCTCTTAGTCCACAATACACTCAATATTCATATTCTGTATTCATTTTATGCTTCTAACTATTGTAAGAGGCTTCTTCGCCTCTGACACTTTGCTCAAAGAAGGAGTTCTAATAGTGTGCTTTTCTTTGTATTGGATTAACAACCACTTAGGTTGTAACCAAATAATTTCTGAGTCCCTTATTTAATTTATATTCTTTTTATTATTCTTTAATTAAAGTGTGTATTCTTGCTAAGTTTGAAAGCAAAAGATTGAGTTTTCTTTTTCAGGGCTATTCACCTCCTCCCCCCCCCCTAGTCGGTCTAACCACTCCATCATCCATGACCCCCCGTGGCCGACTTTACAAACTTCAAAAAAAATGGGGCATGACCACTTCAAGTTGGCCATTAGAAGTTGGGTTTTGAATGCCATTTTCACATTCTATTGAGAAATAAAGGAGAGTAGTTCTCCGAACTATCCTACAACAAAACAGCTAAAAAATAATACCTTTTATGTATTGTCTATGTGCCTGAAAAAGCATTGTTAAAAATACTGTTGTTAAAAGTCTGCTCAAAGATAATGCATAAAAAATATTATCGATTTTTGAAAAGACAACACTTTTGCAATGTTTAAAAAGTGTTGTTATATTTTGCAAAGACAATGCTTATACAACAAAATAAAAGCATTACCTTTTTAACAAAGACAATATTTTTTAATGGATAAAAAGCAATGTTTTTTAAAATACAACTTTTAGCAAATGATAAATATATTTACACCACAAATTACTTACTTAAAACTTTATAAATAACACAAATCAAAATACATGAAAGTACACCGATCAATCTTCCTACAATTGAATCAAAAATGTGTCATACAATTCAAACAAAAAATATATAGTCAAAATCGACAAACTTAATTTGGATCAATGTTAAGTCTATATAAAGGCAAAAATCCTACATACAAGACATGTATATTAGTTCCAACAAATCTTGCTTCTTGGATTGAATCTTTCTAGTAATATTGCATCTTCTCAGAAATATATGAGTGCCCTTTTTGACAAAACTAAACTTTCACTTTCAATTTCTTTCCACATTCATCTGCGAGGAAGAAAAATATTATATTGTAATTTAGATAAAATAGGTCACATAATCAATACATTAAATTATTATATTATAATTAAATGAAGCAACTAATAAAATCAATACATTAACCCAATGAATAGATTTGATAAAGATAATAAGCTAACAATAGATGCAACATTTATATAAAAGAAGAATGATACATGATCAGGGTCTCAAAAGCCAATAGATGTGTGATATCCCAAGGGGCGGATCTAGAATTGCAAGTTTAGGGGGTCGGATACTAAGTGACATAAATAATTATTATAATAATAAAAAAATTATTATTATTATAATGATCTCTCTAATTTTTTAAAAATACATAATGTATATTTAGTTGAAATTTGAGAAATAGAAGATTTTTTTTTAAATTTAATCGTCCAAGGGATTTGAACCCAAGATGTGTGATAAAAGAAAATTAAACTTAACATTAGACCAATTATAAATATATTTTTATAAAAGAGTAAATAATATATATACTAAGATAATAAAAAAATTTATACTAAAAAAATAAAAATTTCTATATAAAAATAATGTTATTAAAAATTTGAGAGGGTCGTGCCCCCCGGGTCCCTATATAAATTCGCCCCTGGATATCCCAGTTCAGTCTCATATAGTGATTTGTGGATTTGCAAAGGAGGATTGAAAGTTTAGATAGGTTAGTTATTGTGAACTTAAGCATATGAATTTTGAGTGGTCTTTAGGCCTAACAAGTTAATGTATCTATTCACTCATCTATTTGACTCATGACAATTGATATATGAGTAGACCTAATTCTTGGTATGACAAGCAATGAAATGTGATGACAAAACCACCATTGAGCCTCATGTGCTACTAATAAACAACGACATTTTACCAAAAGGCGTATGTGAGAATTCATATTTACCAAAAAGAATCCTATGGTTTGTTCTTTACTAAAAGACGCATATAAAATCAACTCATTCCTCTTATACCTCTCCCGCCAATAACTCCTTTTTATAGTTCACTTTTCGAGACTTCTGAACCACTTTTTTATAATTTGATTTTAAAATAATAAATTATGATTCGGATGTAGATGTTCTCATCTACTCTCACCCTATATATCTTTTCTAGCCTTGTACAACTCGACTCATCCTAAACCTTTTACTATATTTTGCTGCGATTGTAAAAATATTAAGAAATAATTAAAAGATTATCCTAAAAATAAATAATAAATCATGATTATATATTTTAAAAAGGAATCAATATCAGGCCACGTTGGGCATGAAATCCTAGAATATCAGGCCCAGCGTACACCTGAAGTCTGAGAATATCAAACCCTTTGATATTCAAAATCAAAAGTACTTTTTTAAAATAATTATAAATGATTGAAATAAGGATATAAATAGAAAATGTAAAATATCTAAAAATATAAATAAAATAAAATAAAGAAAGATATATAAAATATAAAAAAATAGAGTTAATAGAATTGTATATGTTAGAAGTATATAAAATCGAAATTAAAATAAATTTTATGTGTGAATTAAGAAAGATTAGATATCATTGAAAAAATTATTAAAATATATTAGATTTTATTTCAGACCCAAAGAGAGCTTGAAATAAATTCATTTTAGACCCTCTTTGGGCCTGAAATATTTCATTTCAGACCCTCTTTGGGCGTGAAAATTAAAATATAGATAGTAAACTAAAGCAAATATAAAAAAGATAAAAGATAAATATATAAATATATAAAAAGAGAAAGATAAAGAAAATATATAAGGAGATAAAAATGAAGATATAAATATAAAATATAGAAATATATGAAGAATAATAAATAAATAAATAAAGTATAAAATATAAATAAATAAATAGTGTTTATAGATTAAAATATAAGAAATAAATATGATAGAAAATAAAATAAAATATAAATGTGAAAAAAATTAAGATGGATAATAAGATATAAGGATAAAAAATAATGATATAAAGATGAAAGATAAAAAAGACAGTTTAAATATGCTACAATCGATATATGATGTATTGTTCCATGCCAAGTGGCACAACACGAGAGATCATTGCTAGTGGTTAGGACTAAGTTTTGACACAATAATTATTTTCTCCTAGCTCAACCCTACCTAGTGATATTAAGTATTGAGAAATCCAAATATTCTATGTCCATTAGTGGATTTTGGAGAAAACTCACTGATGAACCTAGAAAAGTCCGATTCCAACAATTTCAAATATTATGAGTCTATGATGTTGTAAAGACCCAAATTGTGTTATCCAATGTGTAATTAGTGTTGGATATTATTATTATCCCTATTAGGTGGGTTTATTTATAAGTTGCACATGTAAATACAATCTGAGCCCTTAAAGTGATCTAACTTATGTTTATTAGGTTTTGGATTATTGGATGCGGGTTCAATGTATAGAACCCTTTAGACCAATCTGTTATTATCTATGGGCTGATAACAGATTGAATTTTTATATAAAGGGGAGGTCCCTAAGGGTTTAGAGATTATCTTGACCTAATTTCTTGTTCCCCATTGACAAGAAACTTTACGGCGCCGTCAACACTAAGCCCCTTGGAAGATTCTCCTTCTTTCTGCTGCATTTTCTTCCACAGGGATCAAACCGAAGACACCACGACAAAGACAATGGCTAATCAATCAGGTTCTTTGTCTTTCGGTTTATGCCTTTTATAAATTTTATGTTATGATTCGATGAAACAATAGATCCATGCTTATATACATTATGTTTTCTCTTCGAGTTCTTATTTGGTTTTCTAGAATTCATGTGGTTAGGAGAAAACACAATGTTCTATCAATTGGTATCAGAGCCTTGGCTTTGTTTCATCATTTTTATGATAATAAAGTTTAAATTTTTTTCTCGTTGATTTATTGTATGTATGCTAGATTAAGTTTCCTAGTATAATATAATTTTTATCGTCGAAAATCATGTAAAAGAAAATTCTAGGATAGACTTGTTTTCTATATTTTCATATTTTATGTGAAAAAAATATGAAAATGGCGGAAGAACCGTCATGTTTAACCTAATTTTTTTTAGTTAAATTGTGATAGTTTAATCGATTGGCTTGGTCAATCAATCGATTATCAAGTCTAAAATTATGAACAGAATAAATTTGATTTAATTGATTGTATAAATTTATTTTAATCGATTATCATCTTAAATTTGTGATAAGATGAATTAGAAATTATATCGATTAAAATTATTTTTTTTATCGATGAAAATTTCTTTAATGTGAAATATATTTTTTTCTTTCACGTCGAAAAAAAAACTGTTTCGTAGAAATAGTAAAGTGAATTTTATATATATAAAAGGCTAATGCATCAAATATTTTTCTTGATCAAGAGATTAAATAATATTATTTAATTATAGAACCATAAAGAAACTCTAATTTTTAAAGGAGGGTTCTATATATGACATAGTCGTATATATTAAGCTTTTAGATCGATTGGGATAATCAATTAGATCATACAATTTGATTACCATATAGTGTCAATCGATTAATGAGCTTAATTTTGAGGTGTCAAGACTAATAAAGAAATTATTTGTTCGATTAAATATCTAAAATTTTCTTGGGTCTATCTACACAATGTGCTACTAAATTGAACTATTGTGTCGGCCCAAAGGAAGGCACCTTAGGTCGGTTTAGTATATTTTGTGTTGGTAGACGTATATCTATGCTAATAGCAATCGGCCCAAAAGAAGGTTGCTTTTATGTTAGATATATGTTCAAGATAGTTTACAATTATTGAACATAATTTATTTTGTTCTGATCATTCACAAAATATGTCAGCTCAAAGGAAGACATATTACGTGGGAGATTAAAGTTGTAGTAAGCTATTGACCAAAATATAACTCATATAAAATTTCATATTATGCACACAATGGGTTGGCCCAAAGGAAGACACATTGTGTGGCCAATTAAAGGTTGAGTTATATCAGAGAGTACCGCTAATAAATTATATTCTAATCTTCACATTAAAATGCAATGTTATATGTGGTATCTCATAAGGAGCCCATTTATATGCATTTAAAATTTTATTTATTTACATAATTTTATTATATATATATATTCTTGGCTTTAGTTAAATCGTGAGCTTAAATAAAATTTTTTTTATTTTAGTGCAATCTGTAACTGCCAATATTAATACCATCCCAATATTAACTGGTTCAAATTTTGCTGAATGGAAAGAATACGTGATCGTAGTCTTAAGCTGCATGGACTTGGACTATGCATTAAGGAATGATCGTCCCGTACCTTTGACCAGTGCTAGCACTATAGAGCAGAGGGTTGAATTTCAACTGTGGGAGAAATCAAATCGCATGAGCCTAAGCATCATGAAGCTTTCCATACTGGCACAAATAAAGGGCTCAATAACAGTGAGTGAAGATGCTAGGAGGTTCCTTAACCAACTGGCAGACCGATTCACCTCAAATGAAAAGGTCGAGACTACCACACTTCTTACGAAGTTGGTAACCATGCGGTACAATGGTAAAGGAACATAAGGGACTACATTATGGAGATGTCCAATATAGAGACAAGTCTGAAAGCACTAAAACTCGATATGTCTAAGAGTATGTTAGTGTATTTCATCTTGATGTCTCTGCATGCATGGTTCACTCCTTTTAAGATATCATATAATACTCAAAAGGAAAAGTGGGCATTGAATGAGCTTATTGCTCAATGCGTGCAAGAGGAGGGGAGACTGAAGATTAAGACATCTGAAAGTGCACACTTAGCATCTAGTTCTCAAAATGCGAGCAAGAAGTGAAAGAGGATCAATAACAAAGGTAAGGGAAAGCAAACTGCAGATTCTGGAGGCAATGACCATAAGGAGCAAAAGAAGAAGGATAAGAAATCCACTTGTTACTTTTGCAAGAAGAAAGGTCATATGAAGAAAGACTGTCTTAAGTATGCCAACTGGCGTGTAAAGAAGGGTAAACTTCTCAACCTTGTTAGTCCAGAAATTAATTTAGCTATTGTACCCATTGACACTTGGTGGATAGATACTAGTGCTACTACTCACATAAGTGTCACTATGCAGGGTTGTCTCTGGAGCCGACTTCCACTTGATGGTGAAAGATACATCTATATGGGGAATGGAAAAAAAAAGTTACAGTAGAGGCTATTGGTGTTTTTAGGCTTTATTTAGGAGTTGATGTTTATTTGGATTTGGAGAATACATTCATTATACTGTCTTTCAGACAAAACTTAATTTCAATTTCTTGTTTGGGCAAATCAAGTTATTCTTGTTCATTTGGAAATGAAATGTTTAGTATTTTCTATAATTCAATTTTGATTGGTAATGGTTTTTTGGTTGATAAGCTTTATAAATTAAACACCTTTACTCCTACAATTGGCAACGTAATAATGCATAGTGTAGGTACGAAACGTAAGTTGACCAATGAGAATTCTTCTATGTTGTGGCATAGGCGTTTAGGACATATATCCAAATAACGCCTAGAAAGGTTAATGTCACATGGAATTCTTGATTCCCTTGACATGTCAGACTTTGATGTCTACATAGAGTGTGTTAAGGGGAAGACAACTAACAAAAGGAACAAAGGGACTAGCCGTTGTAGTGACGTTTTGGAGCTAATACATACGGATATTTGTGGACCATTCCCTAAGGCATCTTGGAATGGGCACACATATTTTATTAACTTCATAAATGACTATTCTAGATTTGGCTATTTGTACCTTATTCATGAGAAGCCGCAATCTTTGGACATGTTCAAAATTTTCAAAGCCGAAGTTGAACTTCAACTAGGTAAGAAAATTAAAGCCGTCCGATCTGACCGTGGAGGAGAATATTACGGACGATATGATGGATCAGGTGAACAATGTCCAGGACCTTTTGCAAATTACCTTGCTGAGTGTGGGATTGTGCCTCAGTATACCATGTCTGGTACACCCAGTCAGAATGGTGTAGCTGAGCGTCGCAATCGGACCCTAAAAGACATGGCAAGAAGTATGATGGCTTTCACTTCTCTACTGGAGTCTTTGTGGGGTGAGGCACTCAAGACTGTAGTTTACCTTCTCAATAGAGTACCTAGTAAGACAGTAACTAAAACCCCATTCGAGATGTGGACAGGTAGAAAGCCTAGCATTAGGCATTTACACGTCTGAGATTGTCCAGCTGAGGCTAGGCCTTACAAGCCTAATGAAAAGAAATTAGACTCAAGAACTGTTAGCTGCAATTTTGTAAGTTACTCTGAGAGATCAAAGGGGTATAAATTTTATGATCCATCTAATAGATCCTTCTTCGAAACAGGAAACGCCAAGTTTATTGAGGACAGTGGGAGCGATAAAATCAGGGAAGTATCTTTTGAGGAAAGCGTTGGCAATCCTCCTATGGTCACTACTAGTGCAATCAGTAGTGGTATGGTGACCATATCACACATTATGGATATTGCACATCCAGTGAGCGTAGTGAACCAAGATATTCCCATGACATCTCCAATGCAATTGGAGGAGCCTACCATTGAAATTGAAGTATTGCCTCATATTGATGAGCAAGTACCTCAACCGACTCAAACACAAGTGCCCTTAAGGCGATTCACAAGGGAACGGAGAAGCACGAATTTGTGAACTTGTTGAATTACCTGAAGATTCGAAACCTGTTGGTGGTAAATGGATATTTAAAACCAAGCGAGATTCGAAGGGCAATATCAAAAGGTATAAGACTCGTCTTGTTGCCAAGGGATTCACTTAAAAGGAAGACATTAATTATAAGGAGACTTTCTCACCTGTGTCGATGAAAGACTCCCTTAGGGTCATTGTTAGTGATATGAGAGAAGTGTCCTAAGGCAATCGCCTTATGATTGTACTCATTTATTCTAATAAATGAATATTCACTATTTGAGTATACATGTTTGTGTATTTGATTGAGATCTTAAACTTATTTACTAAATGTCCGCAATACAATTCACAGCATGAGAGAATTTGTGATGAATTCACAACTAGTGATTATCTCTACATGTGTAATTGTGAAGTATTGAAATTGTCCCTAGTCGATGAATTGATAAATACGGACACTATCAATTCTGTTGAGACTAACACTGGTTATTCTCTAATCAGCTGATTCTCACTGGCTGGTGACATTGAGATGTCCGGAGATAAACATGAATGCTAGTTAAGGGAACTAGTTTATTGGAGTGACTGGCTGTAAAACTTCATATGGTAGTCTACATATAGATATGTCAATGAAGTTCATACTGCAGCTTAAGTGCGATGTTCCTTTGACTTGCGGTGTTCAAGTCATCTTGGTCATGGAGACTTATACTTTGACATCTTAAGCAAGCATCTCCAAGGAGGTGTGGGCCCAGGATGATTGGGTATAAGTTGAAGTGCCCGAAGATGTTTGAACAGCCTACAAAGGATTCACCACTCCTTGCGAGGAGATATATACCCGAGGCCTATCGTCGGATTGTTACTCGAAGCCTCTGGCCAGAGCATGACATGTTCAGACTATGAATCTCTTAAATACATGAGAGTAATTAGAATCCGTAGGATGAGAAAACATTACTTGGGCTTGGTGTGACGTAGTCAGCCTAGTGGGGACTGACACACATAGACCATGTCCTGAACCAAGTGGGTATAAGATGGTGAAAGGAATGGGGCACGATTCATTATAGCTGCTGAAGGGTTTCAGAATTGTTTCTGAGGTCAACCGTTGATCTTTTGATTAATTGGGGATCATGATGTACTACTAGGTGCCACTCATGATCGTTCTATAATTGATTAATTATAGACGGCCAACATAAATCGAAAGCCTATTTAGTCACACGCATTACGAGTAATCCGAGGGATTTAAAACGAGTTGAAAATTGGATTTTCCAATCAAGAGAGATTAGGTTTGGTTGAGCCAAACGATAAGTCGAATCTAAATTTTTCAGAGACGCATCGGAAGCGTAAAATGGCAAAAGTCTTTTGAAGACTTAATAGATGAATTAAATAAGTTTATTTCATTGGGGCTTGGCTTGGATGGGTCGACCAAAGCCTCCATCCTCTTTTCTTGGCCGACCACAACAAAGGGAGAGAACCAAGTTTTTGGTTCAATTTATAAAATAAACCATGTGTGGTTTGTTTTATAAAATTATGGATGATATAAAGTTTTATATAATAAACCATGGTTTGGTTTATTTTTCATGGAAATTAAAATGAACCATGGATTGGTTTATTTTATAAATCAATCATGGATTGATTTACCATGATAAGGAAATTTATTCCATAAGAGAGAAGAGACTTGATTGATTTTTTATCATGAATTAAAATATGATTTTAACCATGATATAAAATCAAACTTGGCATGATGGAATAAGTTATTCCATATTTGAGAGGCTTGATGGTTGAGAGGCCACTATATAAAGGACCCAAGGCAAGGCTTGGGTGATGATCGAAGAGATGAAGGCATAGGCTCTCTCCCTCTCTTTCACTCCTTCTCTTCTCCCCTTCTTGCCGTGCGCCAACCAGCCTCAAGAAGGAGCACCAGCCAGCCGACCCTGCCCTTTCCCTGTCGACCACCACCTACTGCCAGAAGAAGGTGCTGCCGGAATTAGAGTTTGGCGCAAGGATCTTTTTGCCGCAAGCCTCGTCTTTTGCTTTGCCGGAATTTTGATTCCGGCCATCCTTTTGTGGTTAGTCTTCCGACTTCTCTCTTGATTTTTCTCGTTGCGTTCTCGGAGAATCTAGTAGTTCTCGAAAACACGAAACTCGTGGCTTTATGAAGTCATCCCGAAGATACTCGGCATGGACGCGAATAGAGGCGGAGCTTCCAAGGGTCGTTACGGTTGGATCTCGTCCCTTCCTTCGAGTTACGCGAGGTAATACGTAAATTAGTTTATGTTTCTGCAAAATTTTAAATATATGATCATGTCTACACAAGATAAAATTGCATGCTTAGATGTGTGGTTAAATGATTAAGAGAAATTATTTATGCTAAATCTTTCGCTGCACGTAATTAATTTTAAAATTACGAACCCGCATCCATGTCAACATGCACCCGGTCCCAACAATCATGGCACTTGTAGCTTATTTTGATTTGGAGCTACATCAAATCGACGTAAAGACTACATTCCTCAATGGAGACATAGAGGAGTCTATATATATGGTGCAATCAGACTCAAAGCACTTAGTATGTAGATTAAAGATGTCCATTTATGTTTTAAAGAAGGCATCCCGTCAATGGTACCGGAAATTTGATCAAGTGGTTACCTCATTTGGATTAAAGAGAACCCCGTTGATCAGTGCATATATGTCAAGTTCAGTGGGAGCATGTTTGTTATACTTGTTTTGTACGTGGATAATATATTGCTTGCGAGCAATAATAAGGGTCTACTGCATAAAATCAAGTCATTTCTATCTGGTAAATTTGAAATGAAAGATCTTGGTGAAGCATCGTTTGTTCTAGGCATTCAGATTTGTCGTGATCGATCATGAGGCATTCTTGGACTTTCACAACAAGCCTATATTGAGAAGGTGCTTATAAGGTATGGCATGTAGAACTGTATACCTGGTGACACACCTGTGTCAAGAGGTGACAAGTTCAGTTTGTAGCAGTGTTCATGACTTGAACTTGAAATAAAGGAGATGGAACAATTCTCATATGCATCAGCAGTGGGAAGTCTCATGCATGCATAAGTTTGCACTCGACTAGATATAGCATTTATAGTTGGGATGTTAGGCAAATATGTTAATAACCCAGGACCGTCGCACTGGAAAGCAATTAAAAGAGTGATGCGGTATTTGCAAAGAACTAAAAGACACATGCTCACATATCGAAGGTCAGATCATCTGGAGATGATTGGTTATTTAGACTCGAATTTTGCAGGATGCTTAGATAGCAGGAGGTCCACTTCAGGCTATATCTTCATGCTTGCTGGAGGGCCTATATCTTGGATGAGTGTCAAGCAAACGCTAGTAGCTACTTCTACTATGGAGGCAGAATTGGTAGCATACTATGAAGCATCCAATCACGAGATTTGACTATGGAACTTCATCACAGCATTGCATATCGTTGATGGCATTGGCAGGTCACTTAGGATCTACTTTGATAATAAAGCTGCAAAACATTATGCCAAGAACAACTGCAGTTCGTCGAAGTCCAAGCACATCGACATTAAGTTTCTAACGGTTAAAGAGAGAGTTTAGAGTCGCCATATTATGGTAGTTAGAGCACATCTGCACAGATTCCATGTTGGTCGATCCACTCACCAAAGGCTTGGTGCCCAAGGTGTTTCATGCGCATGTTGTGGATATAGGAGTTCTTCTTATGGAAGAAGAACTCATCTAGTGGGAGTTTGTATTTATTTTATTGCTCTATGTTAATAAAGACAAACATTTTATTTTGATTATTGTACGTACTTCAAATTCAAAATATTAATGGGGATTCATATGTTTGTTTGACACTCTGAATATGATATCATGATTTACTACTGTTGTTTTGCATTTGGTGTTTGTAAATATAATACAGATTCCTTTTGGAATCATAAAGTTTGGATCATGATTTGCTGTTGCAGTTTAGCATAAGGTATTTGCAAATATAATCAGACTCTTTTGAGTCGCTTTGGACCAGTTGGAAATTGACATGTACTGATCACATTTCATGTAATTTCTACTCTATACATCCGCATCATAATCTATGTCGTTAATGACATTGGTATTGTGATTACTGTTGAGGCTTGCTACGATCATATACAGTAGTTATGACCTCTTTAGTCCTATACCAATGAAGTTAATGGACCAGATTGTTTATAGGGGTATCTTGTACCCATAAAGTTTGATATCAACTAAAGTTCTGCTTGTACAACTCACATATAGCCCAAGTGGGAGATTGTTGGATATTATTATTATCCCTATTAGGTGGGTTTATTTGTAAGTTGCACATGTAAATACAATCTGAGCCCTTAAAGTGATCTAACTTATGTTTATTGAGTTTTGGATTATTGGATGCAGGTTCAATGTATAAAACCCTTTAGACCAATCTGTTATTATCTATAGGCTGATAACATATTGGATTTTTATATAAAGGGGAGGCCCCCAATGGTTTAGGGATTATCTTGACCTAATTTCTTGTTCCCCATTGACAAGAAACTTTACGGCGCCGTCAACCCTAAGCCCCTTGGAAGATTCTCCTACTTTCCGCTGCATTTTCTTCCATAGGGATCAAGCCGAAGACGCCACGACAAAGACAATGGCTAATCAATCAGATTCTTTGTCTTTCGGTTTATGCCTTTTATTTATGTTATGTCATGATTCAATGAAACAATAGATCCATGCTTATATACATTATGTTTTCTCTTTGAGTTCTTATTTGGTTTCTAGAATTCATGCGGTTAGGAGAAAACACAATGTTCTATCATTTAGGGGTTTTATAGATGTTCTTTAATAGTACGATACACTTAAGCTATTTAAAGGTAAATTGAATTATGTTATCCGTGTTGGGTCTGATATTATAGGATTTCAGGCCCAACGTAGGTTTGATATCCAAAATCATTTTTTTCAAAATATTTATAAATAAATATATGAAATATATAAAATAGAGATAAAAGATAAAGAAATATATAAAGAGATAAAGAAGATGAAATTATAAATAAATACATTATAAATGAATTATATTATATATGATTTTTTTTCAAAAAAAAATACGTTATAACTAAAAGTATACAATGTATACACAATAATTAAAAATGAATTGTATATCTCTATTTTATATATTAATGTGTATAATTCATATATAATTATTGTGTATACATTCTATATTTGTAGTTATAATATATTTTATATTTTGAAAAAAAATCATATATAATATAATTCATTTATAATATATTTATTTATATATTTATCTTCTTTATTTCTTTATATATTTCTTTTATCTATATTTTATATATTTTAAACATTTATTTATAATTATTTTGAAAAAATTTAATTTTGGATATTAAAGGGCATGATATTCTCATATTTCAAACCCAATGTGGGTCTGAAATCCATGAATATCAGGCCCTTTGATATTCAAAATCATTTTTTTTCAAAATAATTATAAATAAATATAAAAATAGAGATAAAGTTAAAGGAATTATTTAAAGAGATACAGAAGATAAAAAATATAAATGAATAAATTATAAATGAATTATATTCTATATGACTTTTTTCTAAAATATAAAATATATTATAATTATAAATATACAATGTATATACAATAATTACAAATGAATTGTATATCTCTATTTTATATATTTTATATATTATTGAGTATAATTCATATGTAATTATTGTAGACATTCTATATTTATTGTTATAATGTATTTTATATTTTAGAAAAAATCATATATATATATATAATTCATTTATAATATATTTATTTATATTTTTATCTTTTTTATTTATTTATATATTTTCTTTATCTTTTATCTATATTTTATATATTTATTTATAATTATTTTGAAACAAAATGATTTTGGATATTAAAGGGCCTAATATTCTCGAATTTCAGGCTCACGTTGAGTCTGAAATTCAAGAATATCAGACCCTTCAATATCCAAAATCAAATTTTTTTTCAAAATATTTATAAATAAATATATAAAATATAAATAAAAGATATAGGAAATATATATAAAGAGATAAAGAAGATAAAAATATAAATAAATATATTATAAGTGCATTATATTATATATGTTTTTTTCAAAATATAAGATACTTTATAACTACTGAAGAACATTTGAAAATATTTTTTTTCAAACTTAAACTTATCATATTATTGAAGAACATCTGAAAAATCTCTAAATACATATTGGATAGCACAATTCGAGTCTTTGCAATACCATAAACTCATATTATTTGAAATTATTGCAATCGGACTTTTCTAGGTCTATCAGTGAGTTTTCGCCGAAACCCACTAATGGACCTAAGATATTTGGATTTCTCAATACTTGATATCACTAAGTAGGGTTGAACCAGAAGAAGGTAATTATGGTGTCAAAACTTATTCCTAACCACTAGCAATGATCTTTTTGTGTCGTGTCACTTGGCACACGGAAGAATGCATCATATAGTGGTTGTAGCATATTTAGAATACATTTTTTGTCCCTCATCTTTATATCTTTATTTTTTTATCTTTATATCTTATAATCTATGTTAATTTTTTTCATATTTATATTTTATTTTAATTTCTATTATATTTTTAATATATAAACTCTATTTTTTTATTTATATTTTATACTTTCTTTATTTTTTATTCTTTATGTATTTCTATATTTTATATTTATATCTTTATTTTTTATCTCTACGTATATTTACTTTATCATTCTCTCTTTATATATTTATATCTTTATATTTTATCTCTTTTATATTTGATTTATTTTTCTCTCTATATTTTATATTTTCACATCCAAAGAGGGTCTGAAATAAAATATTTCAAGCCCTCATTGGGCCAGAAATAAAATAAAATCAATTTTTAATAATTTGTTCGATGATATCTAATCTATCTTAATTTACACATATAAATTTTATTTTAATTTCTATTTTATATATTTCTAATATATACAATTCTAAGAACTCTATTTTTTATATTTTATATATCATTTCTTATTTTATTTTATTTATATTTTTTTGATATTTTATATTTTCTATTTATATTCTTATTTCAATTATTTATAATTATTTTGAAAAAAAATAATTTTGATTTTGAATATCAGAGGGTTTGATATTCTCGAATTTCAGACCTACCACTACAAAAAAAAAGCTTTTCACAGCACACAAATTCACTTTCCGTAGCGCGCACTGCACGCTGCATAATTAAAAGCTGTCGAAAGTCCTAGATTATCTGTAGCACGCAAAGCACTGCGGATATTATGATCTACAGCACGTAATGCACGTTGCGCATATGTACTTTGCGCGTTGCGGATATTATTATCCGCGGCATGCGTTGTGCGCTATGAAATGTGTTTTTGATAGCATATAAATGCATGCTATTAATATTCTAATTTGCTGCGTGCAAATATACGCTATTGATGTTCTTATCTATATTTTAAAAAATTAATTTCATTGATGAATACAATAAACCAAATTTTTAATACAAATTTAATACAAATCTAATCCACACACAAATTTAATAAAAATCATTATTTTTTATTATACCAAATCAAAAGGTCTGAAGATCCACAACAAGATACGAAATCTCTAGCAAACTAGTTATTACATAACAATAATTTAACTTTTAATGGTGTAATTGCAACGCCCATTCTGCACACTCTACCTTGGGTGTCCTTACCAATTCAATGAATTTCAACCGCTGCTCAATATTTTTTTCACCTAAAAATCAAAAAATAACATGGATATAAGTTTTCAAGGTTAAGTAAGATTCTCAAAAATGATAGATCGACTTACGTTGCTAGAGGGGGGATGAATAGCATTTTTTCGAATTCTCTTCACCTACGTTGTTAGTTGTACAGCGAAAATACAAATAAAAAAAATAAACAAACAATAGAGAACAATGCTAACAAACTGATTTACTTGGTATCCACCCCGGACGGGTGACTAATCCAAGAATCCGTCGGTGAATCAATCCACGGATAACCTCCGGCTAACCCTTGTCGCTCCTTGTGGGTGGAGAAACCTCGCCACAATGACTTTGACAATATCTGGGCACAAAAGACTACTAACTCACTTTACCCAAGCGAGTTTCGTCAAGAGAAGAAAGTAGGAAACGAGCCCCTTTAAATAGGGCTCGAATCTGAAACAGCCGCTACCAGTCGACTGCCCTGGTTCCACTCAAATTTGACCGTTAAGTACAATGTTTGAATCTGCCAGCCTGTTCCAACCTACACCAGTATGGCAGTCGACTGGTCTGAACCTAAGCCTAGGGTTACACTCTCGAGTACATTCCACTCGCACTCGAACCCTCCCGGCTTAGCCCCTGAGTACAATCACTCAGACTTAGACCCTCAAAACCCGGTTGACTCTTCACCAGCAACCTCGACTGTTGCCTTCACGCCCTCTTCATCTTCGGCCCTCGTCCCTCAGATGCGCACGCAAACCTCCAGTTTGCCTCCATGCCACCCTTCACGTACGCCTCGAAGTCTGCGTCACTCGGCTCATCGTCCCTGCTATCAACGGTCCCTCGGATGCCACGCAAGCCTCCAGCTTGCCTCCATGCCACCCTTCACCTGAAGTCGTCAACCAAGCCCATATGTAACCTGTACACCTGCACGCTCCTGTACACATATTAGTCCAACAATAAACCCTAACTTAACCATATTGCCCACACACATCAAAACACC
>JAGFNQ010000059.1:0-54316 GCA_024364735.1 Boesenbergia rotunda | reverse complement strand
CAGCTCCGGTAGTGCAGAACCGTGGACAGCTCCGGTAGTCTAGAACCGGGGCGTTCTTAAGGTGCTCATCCCTTGGACCCATACTTGGGTCCGGTACAAGCCCATTCATAAAGTAAAATACTTTGCATGCTTCATCATTCATAAGACATTCATAGCATACTTATCATGGCATCATTCTTATCATGAACATGATCATAACATACTTGTCGTAACATCATTCTTATCATGCATAACCATGGCATATCATTCATAAACATGGCATATCATTCGTAAACATGGCATATCATTCATAACATGGCATATCATTCATAAGCATAGCATATCATGTATAACCATGGCATATCATTCATAAACATGGCATATCATTCGTAAGCATGGCATATCATTCATAACATAGCATATCATTCATAAGCATAGCATATCATGTATAACCATGGCATATCATTCATAAACATGACATATCATTCGTAAGCATGGTATATCATTCATAACATAGCATATCATTCATAAGCATAGCATATCATGTATAACCATGGCATATCATTCATAAACATGGCATATCATTCGTAAGCATGGCATATCATTCATAACATAGCATATCATTCATAAGCATAGCATATCATGTATAACCATGGCATATCATTCATAAACATGGCATATCATTCGTAAGCATGGCATATCATTCATAACATAGCATATCATTCATAAACATAAATCACATCTTACCATAGGGCCATTGGGACCCTTACTTGGAATAAATCTTAACTCTTATCCTATTAACCCTTATTGGCCGAAACTTATGAAGTCCCATGGCCATGTGAAAATTCACACAATCACCATCCATCATCCTTATATCATGGCAACCCATAAACATAAGTTAAAGTCAAAGACTCAACCCTAACCCTTGGGTCCTTGGGGTTGGCCGAACCATATGAGGCCTATAGGGTGTTCCAAAAATTCCCAAAATTTATACTTAACTTCTAAACATCATCAGGGAACATTAAATAATATTATCATGATTTTTAACATATTTTTAGACCTTTAAAACATGCTGGCCGAAACCCTTGAACTTAAGGTTCTGGGTTTTGCTTCTTTCATGTTGGCCGAAACATATGAGGCCTATAGGGTGTTCCAAAAAATCCCAAAAATTATACATAATGTCTAAACATAATAAGGGAACATTAAATAACATTATCATGATTTTTAACATATTTTTAGACATTTAAAACATGGTGGCCGAAACCCTTGAACTTAAGGTTCTGGGTTTTGCTTCTTTCATGTTGGCCGAGACATATGGGGCCTCTAGGGTATCCCAAAAATTCCAAAAAATTATACTTAATGTCTAAACATAATAAGGGAACATTAAATAACATTATCATGATTTTTAACATATTTTTAGACCTTTAAAACATGCTGTCCGAAACCCTTGAACTTAAGGTTCTGGGTTTTGCTTCTTTCATGTTGGCCGAAACATATGAGGCCTATAGGGTGTTCCAAAAATTCCCAAAAATTTTACTTAACTTCTAAACATCATAAGGGAACACTAAATAATATTATCATGATTTTTAACATATTTTTAGACCTTTAAAACATGCTTGCCGAAACCCTTGAACTTAAAGTTCTGGGTTTTGCTTCCTTCATGTTGGCCGAAACTCTAGGGTGTCCTAGAGTACTCCAAAAATTTCCAAAAATTATAATTAACTTCTAAACATCATAAGGGAACATAAAATAATATTATCATGATTTTTATCATAATTATGGACCCTTAAAACATGCTGGCCGAAACCTTTGAACATAGGAACCTTGATTTTGTTTCCCTTCAACATTAAATCCGAAACTAACCCATATATCATGCCAAAAATCATGGAAATCATTGGTAACTATTATACCACAGGTGAGGGAGTCTTACCTTAGTTTTCTTGATTTTTCGAACCTTGAAATAGGAGAAGGAAGAGGACTTGGTATCTCTTGACCACAACTAATCCTTGTCACCTTGTAGGAACTTGAGATCTTGAGAAATGAGACCTCTTGTGAAGTTTTCTCCAAGGCACTCCTCCCTTTGGTGCTCGGCAAGATGAGGAATGAAGTGGAGAGGAAATGCACTTGATTGAGAGAATAAGTAACTCCCAAAACTCCTCTCATTATAACCCATCAAGGAGGCAAATGAAGAGCCTCTCCATGACTCTTCACCTCCTTTTACCTCTTAACTATCCTCCACTTCAATTACTCATAAGAATTCCTTGCTAGGTGAGTTGGTTAAGCCTTACATGGTTGTACAAGAGGTCCAAGGTTCAATCCTTGGCTCATGCACATTTATTTTTATTTTTATTTTTTTATTTCATTTATTTTATTTTTTTTTTTATAATTCCGAAAATCCCCCCTAAAATCACCCATAAATATGCTAATATTCCTGAATAAAATTCTTTTATATTTATATTAATTTTACCTAATTTATATTAATTTTTTCCTAATTAATACCTATTTTTGGAGCCCATTTAAAGTTCATTAGTACTTAGTTTTCTCAATTTAAATGAGAAAACATGGATTTCTAGGCCCAATTTTACATAATTATTTCTGGGCCCCTCGGAAAATTATCTAGACTTGCTCAATATTTTAAGAAAATATTAAGAGAATTTTCCGGGTCGTTACAAAAGGACTGGGCACTGAAGACCTTCTAGGAAGGTGGGCACGAAGTCCTGGTCGAGGACTGGGCAAGAAGACCTGGCCGAGGGTTGGGCACCGAAGTCCTGGACTTAGGGTTTGGGCACGAAGTCTTGGTCCGAGGGACTGAGCAACTTAGCTGAGCGATGACTAAGGATAGAAGTAGAGATGGGTCAGGGTTCGGACGTCTCGAGATCCGAGAGTATCGAAAGCTAAGCTGAAGTCCACCTGAAGGACTGGGTGGCAACCGGCTCCTGAAAGGAGTAGGTGAAAGGCGTGTTCTCGGGGGTGAGAACTTGCGTCGGTTCGACCTAGGGTTTCATGGAAATTCGAAGTCCGAACCAAGTCCTTAAGGCTAATATTATGTGTATATTTGCTTTGTGTTTGTGTATCTTGCAGGTACCAAGAACCGGAGACAAAGCAGGCAAAAGGCTGGAAATCAACCATGCCAGGCGCCCCTATTGATGGGGGCGCCCAGATCAAAGAGTAAAACCCAGTCTTGGGTTTGAAGCTTTGAAGCCAAGTGCCCAGTATGATCCAGGCGCCCAGCCCAAAGAGTAAAAGAGGCAGTTTCATGAAGTAACCAGAATAGGCTTCCATTCAGGTGCCCGAGATAATATGGGCGCCCAAGTTGAAAGCTGTATTTACTGTTTCGAGTTCGAAACACAGATTAGCCTTCACTCAGGTGCCTGGGAGGTCCCAGGCACCCTGGTCAGAGGTTTTATCAGCCGCGGCGAGTTCGGCGCGGGGATAAGGTTTGACCAAGTCTATAGGGGCGCCCCCAACGTATCAGGCGCCCGAATGAAGCCTATAAAAGGGGCTTCGACCCCTCTGCTTCAGACATAACTTTTCAGATCCATTCTGAACGTTCTAACCGACAACAACGCGCTAAAGACGAGGTTCTACGTCCGGGAGGCTCCAGGAGGAAGTGCGCGGCTCTTCGGAGGTCCAGATCGGCAGATGCTTCGACATAAATTGTTTTGGTTCGATTTACATTCTACAATTCAATTTACTTATCTTTTTGCTTGTAAATCAACTGTAAGACAGGTTTTCTCCGCCTCCGGAAATTCCGGAAAGGAGACCAATAGTGGACTCACGCCGAGTACATAGGCCTTGGACGTACTGACCCTGGGGGGTCGGGAACCAAGTAAATAAATCCCGCGTGTCTGTCGTCTTGCTTTTATTTTTCTGTATTTACTTTTCCGCTGTGCTACTAACGCTTTGAGTCTAGAACATAGTTCGAAAGTTTTACGAAGATTTCCGCGAGAATTTTCACGGTCGATATTCACCTCCCCCCCTCTATCGACGGCATCGGTCCTACATAAACTTGTACAACCTGCACACTCAACATACACATATAAGAACACAAGGGTAAACCTAACTTAAACCCTTTGCCAAAACATCAAAACACTTGGTCACTCCGGACCATAAATTGCCTCAACAACATCTACCTGCCAAAGTTTGAGGGAGAGTTCGCGAGTTGTGAGCACAAGATGCAGGTATTCTTTAAAATATATTATAATTTATTGTTAATTATGAAAAATGATTTTGCAACTCCCAAAGACACCAATGACAAACCCTAAGATGAAAGTCTGTGGACAAAGAAGGAGCAGGCGGACTTCGTAGCAAACGGGAAAGCAGAATTTCATCTACTAACCGTTTTACTGCCACAAGAAATCAACCGAATCGGGAACTACCGATCTGCAAAGAAACTTTAGAAAAAATTCCTTGAACTTCACGAAGGTACCTCCAAAGCCAAACTAGCAAAAAGAGACCTACTTCGAAATCAACTCAGCAACCTCCGACTGGAAGAAGGAGAGTCAGTAGCTCAACTACACGCAAAATTTAAGGAGCTAATTACAGAACTCAACAACCTCGGAGAGTCGGTAAGCAATGATGACACTCAAAGGTACACATTAAATGCCTTCCCGAGGACCCCAAACTGGACTTCGATAATTGACGTCTACTACATCTCTAAGGATCTTAAGGTAAGTACCTTATAGCATCTTTTTTCAACTTTAGAACTTCACGAATCTCGATGCACAGAAAAGAGTGAAACAGACAACATCACCCTAAGTATGAGACGGATCCAACATGAAGAGAAATCTTCAGAAGATGAAGAAAACACGACGTACATGGTAAGAAAGTTGTCTAAATATTATTAAGCTAAAAAATTTAATAAAGTGCAGGGTAAGAAGCAAAGGAAGATCCGCTGCTACAACTGCAACGGAGAGGGACATGTGAAGGAAAACTGTCCCAAATTGAAAAACAAAGAAAAAGGGGCAAGGAAGGCAAAAGTCCACAGCCTAAAGGCAACATGGGACGAGTCCTCATCGGAAGATTCAGATCTCGAGGAATATGTGAGACTTGCACTGATGGCTACACACCAGAAAGATAAAAGCATCAAAGAAGTGGGAGCCACATTAGAAGATAGTAGCGACGAAGAGGGAGCTTTTGGTTTCAGAAAGGATATGGTAAGTGAGGTATGTCTTCAACCTCCTGATTAATTATATTTTGGTATTAAGCAAATAATAAAATCCATGTGTAAATTGAAAAATAAGAATATAGAATTAAAAAGGAAATTATCTTCTTCATGCACATTAGAAATGTATGATAAATTGAGATTTGAAAATTCAAAATGAAAATTTGAAAAACAATCATTCATGTTTAAGCTGTTTTTAAAATTCAAAAATTAGATATTATGGAAAGATTAACTAGTATTTTAAATTTCACAGGGGCCAAATTGTAAAAATTTCCAAATCATATATTCCATCTAAATTTCTGATAAATCCTACTGGTTTCTGAAGAAACTATGCACGGCTATCGCATACCGGAGCGTGCCGCGTCCGAGAAGAACCAGGCACTCGCCGAGGGCTTGCAGAAGCTGTCCCAGGAGCGGGAGCAACTCCAGACTCAGATGAAGGAGTTGTCTGATAAGGTTTGGCTCCTGGAATCCTCAAAAAAAGCTCTGGAGGATCGGAATGAAGAACGGGAGTGCCTGCTGGCTCTAAAAGAATAAGACCTAGTGCTATCGGCCGCTTATGCCTCTGACCTCTAGGACAAAGTTACTCGGGCCCAGGATCAAGCTTCCGCCATCGCCCAGAAGCTTCAAGAAATACTGGGGGCTCATGATCGCCTGTCCCGGGAGGTGGCAGAGCTAAAAATTGCCAAGAAAGAGGCTGAGGCTGAGCTACAACAGCAGCAGATTGACCATGTAGCCCAACTGTCCAAGGTCGAGCCAGAGCTCAAGGCTAAATTTCTGTAGTCTGATGAGTACGATTACATTTTAGTCGGACAGGTATTGAAGCGCCTGAAACAGGGCTTCAACAGTGCCATCAGCCAGTTGAAGAAGGATCAACTGTTGGAACCGGACGCAGATTTGAGCACCCTGAGTGTCAGCCGAGTTTAGAAAGAGCTCACGCCTGAAGAACAGGAACTATAAAGTTCTTCCCCATCTTGGGCCTTGCCTCCTTTTTTGCTCCTCGTTTGCTATGCTTTCTTCATCTTTTCTGGTTTTTTCTTTTTCATGGTAGACCAGATATGCAATCATTTTAAATGTGAATGAAATCACCTCCTGGCTTCCCACGTCTTGAGTAACTTCTAACCATGTTTGATATTCTTAAAATGTTTGTCTTCAACCCAAGGAGCCAGATGGTTAATGGACCAGCAATCAGTTCCAAGTGAGGAACAAAGGTTCCTCCTTGAGCTAAGGGGCGAGGTGGCAAACAAACACGCCTGGAGAATAAGTGTTCTTGCCCAGCTAGAGGGGCAAGATGACCGACAAACATCCCGAGGACCAAGCCTACTCATTGTAAAGGTAGTAGGGTTTTGCAGCTCTTGGCCGGGCATGCACAGCACCAAGACCAAGCCTACTCACCGCGGAGGTAGTAGGGTTTTACAGCTCTTGACTGGGCATGTGCAGCACCGAGGCCAAGCCTACTCATCGCGGAGGTAGTAGTGTTTTGCAGCTCTTGGCCGGGTATATGCAGTATCGAGGCCAAGCCTACTCACCGCGAAGGTAGTAGGGTTTTGCAGCTCTTGGCCGGGCATGTGCAACACTGAGGCCAAGCCTATTCACCACTGAGGTAGTAGGGTTTTACAGCTCTTGGCTGGGTATGTGCAGCACCGAGGCCAAGCCTACTCACTGCAGAGGTAGTAGAGTTTTGCAGCTCTTGGCCGGGTATGTGCAGCACCGAGGCCAAGCCTACTCACCACGGAGGTAGTAGGGTTTTGTAACTCTTGGTCGGGCATGTGCAGCCCCGAGGTCAAGCCTACTCACCGCGGAGGTAGTAGAGTTTTTCAGCTCTTGATCGGGCATGTGCAGCACCGAGGCCAAGCCTACTCACTGAGGAGGTAGTAGGGTTTTGCAGCTCTTGGCCGGGCATATGCAGCATCGAGGCCAAGCCTACTCACCGCGGAGGTAGTAGGGTTTTGCAACTCTTGGCCGAGCATGTGCATCATCGAAGCCAAGTCTATTCACCGTAGTGGTAGTAGGGTTTTGCAGCTCTTGGCCGGGCATGTGCAGCACCGAGGCTAAGCCTACTCACCACGGAGGTGTTGGTGCCCCGGTTGGTTTTGATGTGATCAACCAAGTTAGGTTAGGTCCTGTTGGTTTTAATCCCTCTGCTAAGTGTGCAGGAACTTAGGTACGGAGGAAGTCGAGTATAAGACGCAGCGGACGAGAAGGATTGCGCGGGGAAGTGAGCCGACGGGCTCAGTACAATCCGAGGGACGCGGAAGCTGCGGAAGAGTACACCGGTGGAGCGAGAAGGACGTGCGCGGTGTCCGAGGGACGAGAAGCCGGGAGGAAGGACGCTCGAGGGGCGAAAGGCCGGAGTCAGGTTCGGGTGAGCCTAACTTCGGTTGGCCGGAAATCACCCAGAAGACGAAGAATCAAAAAGACTAGTCCAAGCGCCCAAAAGAAATGAAAGAAATTCGCCCAAAAGAAAAAAAAACAAAATTTTGATGCCAAGGAAGGATCGAACCCAAGTCCTCCACCAAATACACAAATCTACTTACCAACTGGGATAAAGGGCGTTGGCAAATATGTATTGGCGATATTACTACCTATATTATAACAGCGAGATGGATACAACAATCATCTCGAGCAAGGGGGGAAGATAAAGTTTTAATTAAAATAATTAAAACTTAAAGGATAATATTACATTATCCTTTAATAAAATCCAATAGATGCAGTTTAATCCCATCCAAGATCAACCATCCATATTACATCCATGGATCAACGACCAAGAGAAAAGTGATCAACAATCAACCATCCAGATTTATTCTCTTAGGCTATAAATAGACTTAGAGGTTTGCTTTAGAAATTCAATTCATTGAGTTGTAAACTCTCTTTCTCTCTAAGCTTTCTTGCTACAACTGTAAAGGCTTCTCCGCCTTAAGGAGTTTCTGTTTGAGCATCAACTGCCTTGGAAGCAACGACTCTGTTGCAACCAAGTTTATTTCTTTTTAAAGACGAGTGTTAGTGCTTATTTTTCATAAACCGTCTATTCACCCCCCTCTAGCCGGTCGACCCGATCCTACAAGTGGTATCAGATCGGGTTCGCTTTTGAAGGACTAATCGCCTGAGAAAGCAACAAGACGATGGTCGGCGCGCACATTCATCCACCTAAATTCGAAAGGGATTTCACCGTCTGGAAGAAAAAAATGGAGGTATCTTTTCGTACAGATTTTGATATTCTTTTATCAATAAAATATGGTTTTGCAGTTCCTAAAGATGCGAACGGGAATGAAAAAGAAGAAAGCTTGTGGAATAAGAAGGAGCAGTCGGAATCTGTTGCCAATGGTAAGGCCGAGTTCCACCTCCTAACAGTCTTGCCTACTCAAGAGGTAAACCGGATCGGCAACTACCACTCCACAAAAGAATTATGGGAGAAGTTCCTAGAACTTCATGAGGGTACCTCTGAAGCCAAATCAGCAAGAAAGGATCTCCTCCGGAACCAGCTGATAAACCTGCAAATGAAGGAAGGAGAAACGGTGGCTGAACTTCATGCCAAAATAAAGGAGCTAATCTCCGAACTCACCCAACTCGGTGAATCGGTAAGTAATCGCGACTCCATTCGATACGCCCTCAACGCCTTCCCAAGGACCCAGGAGTGGAGCTCAATCGTCGACGCTTATTACATCTCCAAAGATTTAGAGGTAAGTACATTAGATGAAATGTTTTCCATTTTCGAATTACACGAATCTCGGTGGGCAGGATCTAGAAAGACGAAGAATCTGGCCCTAAACACAAGGAGAACGGAGAAGGAGTCAGAATCCTCGACGGACGACGAGACAACGCAAATAGTAAGTTCGTTTAAAAGTTTTTTTAAAGCTAATAACTTTTCAAGAATGCAGAAGAAAAGGCGGTCTCCGAAGAAACGAACTGTCCGATGCTATAACTGCAACGAGGAGGGACACCTAAAAGATCAGTGTCCCAAAATCAAAAACCAGCCAAAGCAAAAGAAGGCATTGAAGGCCACCTGGGACGAGACCTCGTCAGATGAATCAGAAGTTCAAGAGTACGCGGGACTTGCGCTGATGGCAAGTCATCAAGAGGGGAGCAGTGTTGAAGGGGGAGCGACATCAGAAAGCGACAACGAAGAAGGAACCTCGCTTTTCGAAAGCGATCCGGTAAGTGAGGTTTGTTTTCTTCCTCGTGATCAATTGTATGCTGGTGTTAAAGTCTTACTCAAATCTAATTGCAGATTAGAAAAAGAAAATTCTAAATTAAAAAATGAAAATATTGATCTGAAAAATTTAGTTGAGAAATTAGAATGTGATATTGTCTGTTTGCGACACAAGAAAAATAGTTATCCTGAAAAGTTGAATTGGTATTTTAAAAACCATAAAGGCTAATTTAAAAAGGTGCCAAAGAATTACATTCCATCCAAATTTTTAGTTAATCCTGTCGATAGAAATCTATTTTGGATACCAAAATCAATTTTGAATTAGTTTTCTATTACTGCATAATTTGTCTTGCAAAATTAGAAATAGATTAACACATTTTATGATTAAGTTTCTTTTGAAAAATAAAATTTTAACTTTAAAAATAGAAAATTAATTTATTCTGCAAGAACCGATTTTTTTTTAGATCTACACATAGTCAATTAAACTTGGTAATTTTTTTTTATTTTTCATGAGATTTTTGAATTTTAAAAATATATCTTTGAATTTTTTATTCTGCCACTATATGATTTATTTTTTTAATATACAAAATAGATTTTAATTTGGAAATTTTTGTAAAAAGCAATAATTTTATCTTCCACCTGTACAAAAAATTTTAAAATTTTCCAATGGACGAATTAATTTCTATAAATTTTTAATTGAAATTCGTATTTTTTAATTTTAAAAAATATTTGGAAATTTTTTATTCAAAAATTAAATTTCGGTGATATGCACTTAATCTATTCACGGCTCAAAAAAAAATGTTTCACATTTTTCTAAGTTCTAATCATATTTTTTTCTTTCCCTATTTTTTGTGTCCCATTTTTGCTGTGATCAAAGGGGGAGAGTAGCTTAAGTTTAGGGGGAGGTTGTGGTTATTGATTGCAATATTTTTTTTCTATGCTTAACTGCTTAATTTAGTTCTAGTTTTATTGTATTTTTTGGTTTACCCTAACTAAACTTGGGTTGATCCACATCAAAAAGGGGGAGATTGTTGGTGCCCCGGTTGGTTTTGATGTGATCAACCAAGTTAGGTTAGGTCCTGTTGGTTTTAATCCCTCTGCTAAGTGTGCAGGAACTTAGGTACGGAGGAAGTCGAGCGTAAGACGCAGCGGACGAGAAGGATTGCGCGGGGAAGTGAGCCGACGGACTCAGTACAATCCGAGGGACGCGGAAGCTGCGGAAGAGTACACCGGTGGAGCGAGAAGGACGTGCGCGGTGTCCGAGGGACGAGAAGCCGGGAGGAAGGACGCTCGAGGGGCGAAAGGCCGGAGTCAGGTTCGGGTGAGCCTAACTTCGGTTGGCCGGAAATCACCCAGAAGACGAAGAATCAAAAAGACTAGTCCAAGCGCCCAAAAGAAATGAAAGAAATTCGCCCAAAAGAAGAAAAAACAAAGTTTTGATGCCAAGGAAGGATCGAACCCAAGTCCTCCACCAAATACACAAATCCACTTACCAACTGGGATAAAGGGCGTTGGCAAATATGTATTGGCGATATTGCTACCTAGATTATAACAGCGAGATGGATACAACAATCATCTCGAGCAAGGGGGGAAGATAAAGTTTTAATTAAAATAATTAAAACTTAAAGGATAATATTACATTATCCTTTAATCAAATCCAATGGATGCAGTTTAATCCCATCCAAGATCAACCATCCATATTACATCCATGGATCAACGACCAAGAGAAAAGTGATCAACAATCAACCATCCAGATTTATTCTCTTAGGCTATAAATAGACTTAGAGGTTTGCTTTAGAAATTCAATTCATTGAGTTGTAAACTCTCTTTCTCTCTAAGCTTTCTCTGTGCTACAACTGTAAAGGCTTCTCCGCCTTAAGGAGTTTCTGTTTGAGCATCAACTGCCTTGGAAGCAACGACTCTGTTGCAACCAAGTTTATTTCTTTTTAAAGACGAGTGTTAGTGCTTATTTTTCATAAACCGTCTATTCACCCCCCTCTAGCCGGTCGACCCGATCCTACAGGAGGTAGTAGGGTTTTGTAGCTCTTGGCCGGGTATGTGCAGCACTAAGCCTAAGCCTACTCACCGCGGAGGTAGTAGGGTTTTGCTGCTCTTGGCCGGGCCTGTGCAGCACCGAGGCCAAGTCTACTCACCACGGAGGTAGTAGGGTTTTGCTCAAGTAAGGATTCAGCGCTTTTCGAGTAAAATTTTGTTTACTCTTTTTATTTATTGAACTGCAAGGCAGTGCAAACAAAGAATACAGAAGGTAAGCAAACAACTCAACACCTTACCAGTGCGATAGGGGCGGAGATGGCTGACATGCCATGGCCTTTCCAGCCTCTTGCCTTTGTCATCTTCTAGATAGTAGCTACCCCCTGTGGGTTTTTTGGTGATAACATACAGTCCGTCCCACTGCGGCTCCAGCTTCCCAGGGTCGCCGACTGGTTTGATCCTCTTCCAGACCTTGTTACCGACCATAAAGCTGCGGGCGATCACCCGGCGATTATAGGCTTGCTGCATCCTTCGTCGATACGCTTCCAGCCGAGCCGCGACTCTATCCCGCACCTCTGAAATGAGGTCTAGGTCAATCCACTCTTGATCATTGTCCTCCTTGTTATAGTGTTGTCATCGGGCGGACTTTTCCCCTACCTCCATCGGGATGACGACCTCAGCCCCATACACCAGCTGGAAAGGGCTCTGGCTTGTTCCTTCTCGCGAGGTGGTACGGTATGACCATAAGATGCTGAGGAGTTCATCGACCCAGCTGCCTCCGATGTGATCTAGCTTTATATTGAATCCCCGGAGGATTTCACGATTGACGACCTAGGCTTGTCCATTGCCCTGTGGCTATGCTACTGAGGTGAAGGCTTGACGAATGTCTAACCCCTCACACCATTCTTTTAGCTTGTGTCCAGAAAATTATCTTCCATTGTCCCACACCAGCTTGTGGGGGATGTCATATCTGCAGACAATGTCCCTCCACATGACCTTCATCACCGTGGCCTCCGTGATATGCGTCAGGCGCTCCTCTTCTACCCATTTGGAAAAATAGTCGACGAGAACCAGCAGGAACTTCTTCTGCTGTGGCCCGATTGGGAAGGGGCCTACAATGTCCATTCCCCACTGATCGAAGGGACAAGACACCGTAGAAACCTTCAAGGGCTCGGTCGGTTGATGAGTCACATGTTGATGCCTCTAGCAAGCTTCACACCCTGCCATAAACTTAAGAGTGTCGGCTTGGAGAGTGGGCCAAAAGTACCCTGCCCGGATAATCTTTCTAGACGGAGATCTCCCCCAATATGGCTCCCGCAGATGCCTTCATGTACTTCCTGCATCACATAGTCGGCCTCCTCCAGTCCGACGTATTTGAGGAGCGGTCGAGCAAATGCCCTCCTGTATAATTGGTCGCCAACCAGCGTGAATCTGGCCGCCTGGCGGTGGAATAGTCAGCTTCCTTAGTCCATGCTCGGAACGTTCCCACTACGTAGGAACTCCACATACGGGTCTCTTCAATCGGTCCGGGCATCGTCTTCTGCGTCCTCTCTAATCTGTACTACTGTCTCTTCCAGGGCGCTAGGCTCATCTAGCTGCCAGGTTGAAATGGAGCTAGCCAGTTTGGCTAGTTCGTCGACCTTGGCATTGTCTGCCCTGGAGATCTTCTATAAGATAACCTTCGTGAAGGAGGCCTTCAGCTGCTCGTAAAGGGCCACATACTTTCGCAGATGCTCATACTTGACTTCGAAGCCGCCCTTTATTTGTTGTGCCACGAGCTGGGAATCCGAGTGTACAATGACTAGCCCCCATGTGCTTGGTTGCTTGCAGGCCCACCAGGGTCACCTCATATTCAGCTTCATTGTTGGTAGCTTTGAAGTGGAGTCGGATGGATAAATGTAACGTGTCCCCCCGGGGGGAGACCATTAACACCCCGACCCCGTTGTGCCGGTTGTTGGAAGACCCGTCCATGTAGATCTTCCACATTCCTTCGGCCTCGAACTCTGGGACAGTCTCTAGCATGAAGTCTACGAGGGCTTGTGCCTTGATAGTGACACAAGGCTGGTACTCAATACCATATTCGCTTAGCTCCGTCGTCCATTTGATCAACCGGCTGGAAGCGTCAGGGTTGGTGAGGACCCATGCGAATGGGCTATTAGTGAGGACCACAATGGGATGTGCCAAGAAGTACGGCCTTAACCTCTGGGCCATTAAGACTAGAGTATAAGCCAGCTTCTTCATCGTAGTGTATTGTGTTTTAACATCCTTTAGGAGATGTCCGAAGAAGTAAATGGGATATTGCACCATGCCTTCTTCGCGGACCAGCGCTGAGCTTACTGCTTGCTCTGCTGCAGATAGGTAGACAAATAAAATCTCCCCTTCCATCGGTTTATGGAGGATGGGAGCCCAGCGAAATAGGTCTTCAGGACCACGAACGCTTGCTCACACTGTTCATCCCACTCGAAGCTACTTTTCTCAGAATCTTGAAGAATGGTAGGGTCTTATCTGTAAGTTTGGAGATGAATCTGGATAGAGTCATGATTCTCCAGTTTAGTCGCTGTACTTCCTTGAAGTTGCAAGGGGATGACATATCCAGAATAGCCTTTACTTTTTCCGCATTAGCCTCGATCCCCCTCTCTGTCATCATGTAGCCCAGGAACCGACCGCTTTTCACCCAGAACAAGCATTTGGTAGGATTTAGCTTCAGTTTATTGGCCTTCAAGGTGGCGAACATCTCTTCTAAGTCAGCTATCATGTCTTTCCCCTTGTCAGTCTTGACCAGGATGTCACCCACGTACACCTCAATGTTTCTCCCGATCAGATGCCTGAAGACTTTGTCCATCATCCGCTGGTACGTTGCCCCAGCGTTGCGCAATCCAAAAGGTGTACGTGGACGACATCCTGGTCTTCGGGCATGAGGGGGACTTTCTCCTGGTCTTCGGGCGTGAGGGGGACTTGATGGTAGCCATGATAAGCATCCAATATCGAAATGAACTCGCAACCGGCCGTAGAATCTACTAACCGGCCTATTCGAGGCAAGGGATAACAATCCTTGGGGCAAGCTTTATTTAAGTCGTGAAAATCAATACAAACCCGTCATTTACCTCCTGGCTTAGGGACGAGGACCACATTGGCTAACCAGGCTGGGAATTGAACTTCTCTGATGTGCCCGACCTTTAACAGCTTATGGACTTCATCCCGGATATCCTTGTCCTGTTCTGGTGCAAAGTGCCTCCGCCCCTGCTTCACTGGTCGGGCTCCAGGGGTAACATGCAGGTGATGCATGGCTAACGTTGGGGGAACCCCTTTGATTTCTTCGGTAGCCCAGGCGAAGACATCTCTATGACTCCACAGGCAATCAAGAAGATGGCTTCTTAATTCCGGTGCAAGGTCGGTGGCGATCTTCGTGATTCCCCCCTCCTGTTGAGGGTGAATCTGGACCTCCTCGCTCTCGACCTCGCTCCATTCTTCTTTAGGTTCCTCATCTTCTTGCGGGTCGGCGAGATCGATTTGCAGGGCTTCGTAGGACCTCGGTAGGACCTCTGGTGGGACCCCTCTGGGAGGACCTCCGGAGGTCACTGGGATCTCCTCTTGCTCAGAAGCCCCTCGCTGTGAAGCGGCTGGCTCCATTTGTTGCTGTTGGAGCGCTTCTTTGATGGCGTTGGCCACCAAGCGATCTAGTTCCTCTTTTGTCAGGACGATGAATTGTCCCTCCGGCTCTGCCATCGGTGCTCCTTCTGGTGCTTTACTGGTTTCCCACAGACGGTGCCAAACGTGTTCCAGAAGGAATCGACGTCAACGGCCAGTCACCAGGGTTCAGCCCACACAAACGCTGACACTAGAGGAAGAACTTCACACCCTGCGAGATTAACACGAGAATTAGGGGAACACTCCGAAGGTTGTCCAGCGGAGCCCACTCTAACGCTCAAGTCAGTGCCTCGATCCAGGAGATGAAGAGAAGGCAGAAAAGAATATGCGTGAAGTATGAAGAGCGTAACCCCTTTTACCGGAGGGGTTGGAGTACTTTTTATACCTGAGGCGGCAGTCGTACGTGTCTCCACGATCTTAGCCACATTCCCCCCATCTTCGGTTACTGGATAGCCCTCGTAACAGCCGTCGCAGTCATTAAATCTAGGTCGTTGTAATGATGAAGGCGTTAATCACCGTAGATTACAGGTCATGATCATCCCGTAGTTATTGGTGCTCATTATCCATGGATCCGCAGATAGGGGGGTCGTTACTTGAGGTCAAATGCTTCTTGGGGCTCCACTTCCCTAAGGTGATCTCAGGGTCTTCTAGCCCGAGGAGTCCGGACATTTTGCCTTCCCGAGGTGGTCTCGAAGACCTGGCTTCCTGAAGTGATCTCGACAGAGTGTCCTCTGATTTGATCTCCGGGGCGAGTCTACCGGCACGCGCGCGCGCGTGCGGGGGGGGGGGGGGGGGGGGGGGGGGGGGTCTCTAGAGATCCCCTTCCCGAGAGGGTCTCAGGTGTCACGAAAAGAGAGTCATTCCGACTCGGTAGATCTTGTCACACGGCTTCTTCAGTCCATGTGTTAATCACGAGGTACTCAACCCCATCAAATAAAATTCTGATACTTTTATTTTTTTTATCCCTATGATTATATTTATTTTTCTTAATTTTAAATTTGAATAGAATAATTAAATATTTTTTCTATTAAAACTATTTAATTTATTTATAAATCTCATATTTTCTTCTTCAAATTCTAGACCATTGCAACTAGATGTGGATTCATGGCAACTTGGTATTACATTTTCTTTTAAATATATATATATATGTTTATTTTTGATTAAAAATATTTGATGCTCTTAGATTTATAAAAATTAATTGTGTCATTGTTAAAATTTCTAAATCTCAGTTGATTGAGAATGTGGTTGGTTCCGGACAGGCCGATTTGAGGGGTGAATGGCCCTATAAATAAAAATTTGATCTTTTGCTATTCTCTAACAAAGATCGATAGCTTAGTTTAAGCAATTAAAATAAACATGAATAACTAACAAAAATAATAAGAGACCCAGATTTGTTGGAACCCGGATGGCTAGAGAGGGGGGTGAATATAGCCAAACACTTTGACCTTTGGTACTTATCAAATTTCTGCACACAACCTTATCAGTAGCACAGCGGAAGAAACAATGGAAACAAAACAGTGCAGAAAACAGAAACAGAAAATGAAGGCAAACAAACACAACTAGCAAGATCGCTAACAAGAAGGGTTTACAAGGTTCGGGGATAACTTGCCCCTACTCCTTGGCGTGCTCTTAAGGTGGGCGATCCCTTGATCGTCGGCAGATCAAGCCCCGGTTATCACCGAATAGAAAGCAACCTCCTTTATGGTGGAGAAACCTCTCCACAGCGTTTCAATCACAGATATATGTTTAGGCACAATGAAACAACAAGAAAGATCTTACTTAGCACTTAGCAAAGACAAGAACACAGCAAGCTCCCTCAGAGCTCCACCCAGCGACGATCTCACGCAAGAGCCCTCTCCTCGTGTCTTCTCGCTGTTGAACTCGGAGCTTCTTGTTCCCTCCTTCAAGTGCTCAAGTAATGAATGGTTGCTTCACAGATTGTAGTTGCTTGCACAAGATGATGGAACTTCAGAACACGCAAGCAAGATGTGGAGAACACAAAGGCGCAGCAAGAACTCAGTTCGCGAACTCTAGAAATCTGCTTCAACGAAGCCTTCTTCCGCCCTTTTGTTTCTCCACTCAGCACCAGGTGACAGCATCTCCTGCAGCCTCCAGCTGCTTCCCTGCCAACGCCAGCTACCACTGAGCCCTCCCTGGACTTCCTGAGCTCCCCTCAGCCAAGCTCCAGTCAGCAGCTCCAGTCTGCAGCTCTAGCCGTTGCAACCTAAGATAGAAAACGGACAAACCTGCTCCAAGGAAAGCCTCCATTGACTTCTCCTTGAGTGTTTGAATCCTTCCCTGTCACCTGCAGCTTGATCAGAGTATTAGAATAGCATATCACTCAGTAAATCAAGAATCAGAGGTTTAGCGTAGAGAATCGGATACGTTTAGACGCGATCAGAGCGTCTGATAGTGCATTTTGAATTAAAGTGATCGGTCACCGGTACGATCAGAGAGCCTCCTGATCGGTCACCAGACCGATCAGGCTGGGTCCAGACCGATCAGGCTTCGTCCTGATCAGTCCCCAACGCTCAATTAGAAATCGCGATTTCTTTGGGACTCTCCTGGATCAATCACCAGACCGATCCCAGGTTGTGGATCGATCACCCGTCCGATCCACCCCTTTATCGGGCAATTTCTAAGCTTCGCAGTCCAAACCTCCTGATCGATCACCGGACCGATCAGGAAACCTCCTGATCGATCACCGGACCGATCAGGAAACCTCCTGATCGATCACCGGACCGATCAGGAAACCTCCTGATCGGTCACCAGACCGATCAGGTCGTGACCAGACCGATCAAGCTCCGTCCTGATCGATCATAGAGAGGAACCTGCGATGCTGGATCGTTCTCCAGAACGATCTGCACAGTGATCCTGATCGGTCACCAGACCAATCAGGAGCAGTTCAGCAAGGGAACTCAACCTCACTGTTTGCTCCCTAATCGGTCACCAGACCGATCAGGAGCAAAGCAATGGGTGAAACGCATACTCCCTGATCGGTCACCAGACCGATCAGTCATCGCTGGATCGGTCACCAGACCGATCCACGAAGGAGCACCGTGCCAACTCCCTGATCGGTCACCAGACCGATCCAGGGGCTCCAACCTAGCCCTCCAAGCTTGGGTTTCATCCACCTTAGCCCTCTAAGCTAAGGATTTTTCACCTAACCCTCCAAGTTGGGAATTTGCACCTAACCCTCCAAGTTAGGACTTTTCACCTAGCCCTCCAAGCTAGGACTTTTCACCCAACTCTTCCGAATTAAGACTTTCCAAACCTAGCCCTCCAAGCTAGGACCTGACCCTCCAAGCCAGGACTTTTTCACCTAACTCTTCAAGATGGGAATTTTCACCTAACCCTCCAAGTTAGGACTTTTCACCTAGCCCTCCAAGCTAGGACTTTTCACCCACCTCTTCCGAATTAGGACTTTTCACACACCTAGCCCTCCATGCTAGGATTTTCCATACCATGCCTGATCCCTGACCAGGACTTAATCATAATCATCATAATCAACCTAAACTAAAATCGATGTTAACACCAAAACAACAATCAGGGTCAGACTGCATCAACAATCTCCCCCTTTTTGTTGTTTAACAATCCGATTTTAAGTTTAGGGATTCTCAATCAATTTCTCAACTTCCAGAATCATAGGGGAATCAAGAACCTCCCCCTACAATATAATCATCCTAAACTTAACCAACCAACACTCTCCCCCTTTGTCGAACACCGAAAAGGGGTCTAGACGGGCTGTTAAGTTTAAACCATACTCCCCCTCAACCCTAGGGGTATCCCAAAACAACAAAGATTTGATTGATTTTTGATAAGCATATGAATACATATGACAAACAGATATAGGCATGGCAAAACAAGCATATGTATCATATGAGCATGTCAACATAAGCATGAACATAGCTATGTATTAAATATGCAGATAGTACAGCATAGCAGCAACAATAAGCATACGCAAGTAAAATAGACATGCAAGGCAAACTCAGAAAAATCAAAGCATAAACCATCTAGAGAAATAACAAGATGCAAGACATATGCATCAAAGTCAAAATACGTGTGTCACAAGGCCACAACAGATAAGTCATGGGGCATACAGCCCAAAAGTCACACAACTAAACAGTCAAATACACTGATCACCAGGAGAGGCAACGGACATCCAAACAGCGGGAGGGTCGTCATCGCGCATGAGATCATCCATCGTGGCATCAGCAGACACTGGTGCAGCACTGCCTGAAGGAGCATCCCCTGGAAATGTATGGCGGCGCCACTCTGCGTACCAAGTCTGCTGCAATGCCTGGTCCCCAGAGATAGTAGACTCTATGCCGGTCAATCGGCGATCAAAGGAACGAAAATCCGAGCGGCCCTCCTCTCGATGGAGCTCCCTCAAATGAATATCTTCCTGAAGGATCCGATCCAGCTCGGAGATCTGCCATCGTAGATCTGGGTCAGGCTCATAGTCATACTCAGCGTCAGCAGCAAGAGCCTCATGAGGTGCAGCAGCCTCGGGTGGTGCCTGAAAATGTGGTGCTCCGCCAGGTAGGTCACCGAGTCCTCTCCCATCCTTCCAAACCAAGGCCCCATCGTGCTCACGAATAATAATGCCAGATTTCGCAAAAGCCCGCCAACCGAGCCGACAATCCTGTTTGACCATGGGCATGGTCCTGCCTTTGGTGACATCAACACCAACTGACATAAGCCAATCAGTGATGACATGACCAAATGACATGTAGACCGTGCGACGGCTCGGCTCTCGATAGGATAGGATAGACTGGAAGATGCTCTCCATAATATCGAAATCCATCCGGCGGTGCATGTCGTAGAGCATAAGGCAATGGTAGGGTCGGATCTCGGTCAAAGGCTTTGAGGTGATGGGCAAGATGCAATTTGTGATTATCTTGAAAATGATGTAGTCAACTGGAGCAAGTCGTAGGGCTGCAAAAGTAGGAAAATCAGGACCTAACTCATCAAGCCCGGCGGGGCGAGGATGACCAAAGAAATGCTGATAGATGGAGTCGGGGGTAACATCTGAAAAAGGTGCCAATAAAGGATCAGGAAGCTCAGGGTAGATTGAATACAGATTCGGTGATCGTCGACCACCCAAATACTCTGCCAAGATCTCGTAAGAAAAATCAAGGTTTCTCTTGGCGACTCGAGTGGTGAACTCGAAGCCTCCTTGAGGTCCCTGCTGAAGATTGGTATAGAACTCTGAGACTAGGTCGTAATTGATGGTCCGTTCCAAGGAAAGAAGGAAGCCCAGGTTGTAAAACATGACTATCTCCATGACCGACGGACAATGTTCAGTCAGAAAAGGGATATCAATGGATCGGCAGGATAGTAATTTGAAGGTCCTCGATTGGAATGCCTGTTCACAGGCCGCATTTGGAAACCGGGAGCTTGAAGAAGGCTGTGACCTTCTGGAAGGTGCAGATGAAGAAGGGGTTTTCCCCCTCGAACTGCCCTCAGCAGCTTCCTTGCCCTTGGAAGATTTTCTAAAAAATTGAATTAATTGAATTGATCATACACATAGTTTGAATCAATTGGGCAATGTTGACACGAACATAGGTTGAATCAAAAATTCAAGAGTTGATCATACAAAGAGTAATCATAAGGTAGACATTAGATAAAAAGGAGGACAATAATGAGGTGAAAGATAGATTTGAACATAATCACATGGTGAAGCATGGAAAGAAAGGTCATGGCCAACACAAGAAGGTCACGGCACAATACAAAACATGGTTAGCGTTAAAGCATAATCTATGAACTGATTTGAAGGGAAAACTGAGACAAAAACTTACTTAGGTGCCATTGGTGAGGTTCTTGAAATCTGAAAGGAAGAAAGGCTTGCGCAGGAGAAACCTTCGGCGCAAGAGAGATCGCAAAGCCCCTCAGCAAGAGAGAACGTCGCAGGAAGAAGATAGAGCTCGGAAGAGCCCTCTTAGAACCGCACGCGCCCACTCACGAGAGGAAGACGAAGGCACTGGGGAAGCTCTCGCACAAAGTGAAGGTCGCGCAAGTGGGAGGTTTCGGCGCTAGGGTTCCGGCAATGAAAGGTTTCGAAGGAATTAATCGATTGGTGGATCGGCCCACCAACCACAATTTAATGCGTTTGAATGGATCATCGTTCGATCTGATAGCACCCGGACCGATCAGGCTTTAGCCTGATCGAACTGACCTGGGCCTGATCGGTCGGGTGACCGATCAAGCGCTCTCCTGATCGATCGGCTGATCGATCAGGACACGAACAGTAGGGTTCGGAGGGAAACCTGTGAGCCCCCTGATCGGTCTGTGGACCGATCACCATAGGGTGCCAGATCGGTCTGGGGACCGATCCAGGCTAGCTCAGTAAGTTTGGTCAAGATTTCGTAAGGTCACTGCTGCCCCTCCGATCGATCTGTGGACCGATCGTTACAGGATGGAGCCAGATCGGTCCGGGGACCGATCAGCCCTACACCTGATCGATCCGATGACCGATCAGGGTTCCTGATACTCCCTGACACAATCTGAAACTTGCAGTTTCAGATTTTCAAAAAATTTTCAACAAGATCTGATGAAGTTTATCGAACTTGGACATGATCTCATGACTAAAATTGATCCCTAAACAAGGATCAAAGGTCCTTATAGGTTCAACAATCACTTTGCTCCACCCAAGTGGAGTCAAACTCAATCAACACTCATTCAAGAAAATTCAATCAAGTTTTGTACCAACTTCATGTTTCCAATCAAGTTTCCTTGATTGGAATGTCCAAGTATGATCATGGAGCCAAATACACATGTGTTATGCATTGGTTTTCCCCATACTTGGTCACCAAAGTGATTTTTATCTCGTCAACTTAATTTCTCAAGGGATGCAATGACATTTTGAGAAATTGAGTTGATCCTAACATCTCACCCCATTTCTAGCAAACAAAAACGTTTTGGTAAACCTTATAGTTTGTGTGAAATGTCTCCAAAGTTACCCAATTGTATCCTAACAATTAGAACTTATCATGAAGGGTTTTTGAATGCACTTTGAAATTTATGAAGCACGACACATTCCCAACTCCCTTCTTAAGAAACTAAACTCATTTTCGGGGAGTGGTTTAGTGAAAATGTCAGCGAGGTTTGACTTGGACTCTACATGTGAGAGTACAATATCTCCCCTAGCAACATGATCTCTAATGAAGTTGTGACGCACTTCAATATGTTTGGTCCTAGAATGATGGACTGGATTCTTAGTTAAGTTAATTGTGCTAATGTTGTCACACACACTTGCACACTTTTGTAACTTAATCCATAGTCCTCTAAAGTGTAAATCATCCACAACAATTGTGACACACTCTCTCCCATAGCAATATATTCTGTCTCGGTCGTGGAGAGAGCAACACAATGTTGCTTCCGACTTGACCAACTAACTAAGGATGATCCTAGGAATTGGCAACACCCACTTGTGCTTTTCCGATCCAACTTACATCCAGCGTAGTCGGAATCAGTATAGCCAATTAGATCAAATGATTCGGTACGGGGGTACCAAAAACTATCTCCTATTGTGCGTTTAAGATATCTCAAAATTCGCTTAACAGCGATTAAATGAGATTCCTTGGCACAAACTTGATACCTAGCACACATACCCACAGCGAAAAGAATATCAGGTCGACTAGCTGTGAGGTATAGTAAACTACCTATCATGCTTCGATATTGATTCAAATCAATGGGTTTACCACTCTCATCATTGTCTAATCTTGTATTTGTAGCCATGGAAGTGGTTACCACTTTTGAATCACTCATGTTAAATTTTTGAAGCATTTCTTGTAACGCCCCAAAATTCCCATTTTTAGTTCTTAAAGTCCTTAGAATTATTTAAAAATGGTTTAGAAATATTCTAAATATTTTTAGGAATTTTTAGAATATTTTTATGGAATTTTCCGAGTCCGTTTAGTATTTTTGGAAAAAGAAAAGAAAAAAAAAAGGAGAAAAAGGAAAAAAACCACTTACGGGCAGCCGGTGGTTCGAACCCGCGACCAGCAGCAGACAAGGCAAGCGCGCGACCAGCCAGGCTAGGGGTATCAAGCACAACAAGGGACGGAGAGAAGGGTATTTACGGTATAGTTAGGTTGATCCGACCCTTAAGTATAAATAGCTAATTAAAGAGAGAAGTTTTATTTCTCTCCTCTCCAAACCCTCACGCCGACCTCCTCTCCTCTCTTGGGGCGACGCCGACCAACACCAAGCTCTAGAGGGCCGGCCAAGACTCTTCTCCAAGAGATAATCCTATATTCGGGATCCCCGCGACGAGAGGAACGCGTAGGCGTGAAGAATTCTCCGAGATCTCAAGTTTCTCCCGAGCTCTAGACGTCAATCTTGGTTGTAAGTCCAAGATATCAATGTAAGTACTGCTCACCTGCAGTAAGAGGCGGTTTTTCCGCGAGAATTTCCTTTAACAGTTTTAAAAAGAGATATTTACTTCTTGTTCAGATTTTTGCATGTGATCTTAGTTTATTATATGCTTATATATTTTATTGAGTGCCCTATATGAGGTTAGGGTCCAAGAAAAGCCATGAGAAAAGAAAAGAGAAGATAAAGATAAGAAAAGAAAAGGCCAAGGCCTTAAGAAATCCCCAAAAGTCAAGACTTAGGGATTTTAGCACGCAAGGTGCTTCAGAAAATGCCAAGGCATTTACAGATAAGAAAGAAAAGAAAGAAAAGCTATTTTATTTTCTAAGGCCAGTACCCGGCGTCCAAGGGCGTCGTTAAAGAAATCCAGGTGTCCAATTCCAAGGTCTTGGGCCTGGTAGACCAAGGTCTGCTCTATTAGGATTGGTGGCTCGCTACCCCAACCTTTTAGGGAACGCGCATCAGATGGTACTTACGTCTTCAGTGGATCCAAGTGATTATTATTTTCAAGTATATGCTTTAGCAAAGTTTCTAAAGTTTAAGAAAGTTTTCAAAAGTTAAAGAATAGCTAAAGTTTCAAGTTGAGCCAAGAAAAGTAAATTGAGATTTATTATTGCTTGAGTATGCATGTTTTGAGTTATACATGTTCTTAGTTTTCTTTCAAGCATATTAGTATCTCATATGATTTTCATATTGTTCTAGAAGCATGTTTGCACATTCCGAGTTTTTGTGAGCTAGATAGTACTTACTAAGCTTTATGCTTATAGATGCATTTCCTCTTATTGCAGATAAAGGTAAAGGCAAGCAATTCTGAAGGAAGACGACGAGGCGGTGCTGAGTAGAGTGTGTGTGGTGGCTGATTATGGAGAGATCTTTGAGACGAGACAATTTAGTTATTTGAATTGCAATGTTTAAGTTTATTCAAATTTCAAGTTCTTGCTTTATGGAGATTATAGAGTATTTGAGTTTTGGATAGTTTTACATGCTCAATTTCTTAGAGTAAAGATTCCATGTCATTTCGTTTAGCATACATATCCTTATGATTGCATTGGATGAGTAGAAGTGTGAGTAGTTAGAGATATTGATACTTTGTTAGAGAAAAAGGTGTTTGTGCCAAGATAGTATCAATTTCCCTTTGAATCAAGTTTTTATTGCTTAAAATGTTTAGAAAAGTTGCAATCACATTTCATAATGCTTTAGCAAGGTCGTAGAACATGTATTTGGTGTTATGAATGCATAGGAGTCAAGATTGATACAAACTCTATTGTTTAAGTTCATATAAACTTGTTTAGTTTATTTTCTTCCATAAAAGTCCTAAATTCAAGTTATGGATTCGTTTGATTGACTAAATTGTTTAGGAAACTGACATAGAGTATAGAAGTGGTGTCATAGTTTGATATGGCTCGAAACTGAATGAATGGTGGGCTTAAGAAGCAAGAGCCGAAACCTGTAATTCTGATTACAGGCGTACCAGTCGACTGCCACGTCACCAGTCGACTGATACCTGCAGTTTGAGTTGGGTGAGGCTTGTTTCAATAAGTATCAACTACGAGTTTTGAGAAGGAAAGTGTGATATGGTATCATGCATGACTACTTAAGTTAGAATATAATTGTTAGAAGAATTTAAAAGAAAAAAAAAAGATTTCCGCATTTTACTTTTAGTCGTGCATTAGAGTTGAGAAGTAGAGGAAAGTAACGATCCGTCTAAGGTAGAAGAAGGCGGGTCGCTACATTTCTTGTGTATACTTTGATTGGTGCACATGGATACCATCGCGAGTTTGCTTGATTTTAAGTTCGAGGAAGAAAGTCAACTCTCCCACTAGACTCATTTCAAATTCACTCTCCATGTGTCCAATGAACTCATTTAAATAGCCCTTATTGTTTGAGCCACAAATTATGTCATCGACATATACTTGGGCTAAAAAATATTGTCACCATCTCTTCGTAGAAATAGTGTAGGGTCTATTTGGCCTCTAACGAAGCCCTTCTCAATTAGGAATGTCGACAACCGCTCATACCAAGCCCGGGGTGCTTGTTTAAGGCCATAAAGTACCTTTTTGAGCTTGAACACGTGGTTTGGAAATTCGGAATTCTCAAACCTCGGTGGTTGTTCGACGTAGACCTCTTCTCTTATTAGACTATTTAGAAAGGCTGATTTGACATCCATTTGGTATAATTTGAAGCCACGATGTGCTGCAAATGCTAGCATCAATCGAATGGATTCTAATCGTGCCACGGGAGCATAGGTTTCATCATAATCAAGGCCTTCAACTTGACTATAGCCCTTGGCTACCAAGCGTGCCTTGTTTCTAATGATTTCTCCCTTATAGTTCAATTTATTTTTGAAGACCCATTTGGTTCCAATGATGGTGGTCTTCTTAGGTCAAGGGACTAAGTCCCAAACTTGACTTCTCTCGAATTGACCTAGTTCATCTTGCATTGCAATGATCCAATCGGGATCATTTAATGCTTCATCAATTTTTCTAGGTTCAATTTCGGAAATTAGGGCAACTTCATTAGCCTCATTCCGGAAGAATGATCTAGTTCTAACCCTATGATGGATGTCTCTAACAATTTGGTCTTGGGGATGACTAGAGGCTAATCTAGTTTGCCTTGGTGTTGGTGGTGCTTCGTGAATGGGCTCACTAGACACAAGTTCAGCCTCAGGATCCGGCTGATCTATGGATTGTCTAGGCTCACCGTCATCAGATTCATCACCATCAACAATATTTGGACTTTCATTCAAACTTAGTCTCCTAAGTTCGAATTGGACTTCATCTTCTGGTTGACCATTGACTTTTGGAATTTCTTCAAATACAACATCAAAAGACTCCTCAACCAGTCTAGACTTCTTGTTGTAGACTCGATAGGCTTTGCTAACGAGGGAGTACCTGACTAGTATCCCTTCATCAGCCTTTGCCATGAACTTTCCAAGGTGGTCCTTGGTGTTTAGGATGAACACCTTACAACCAAACACCCGAAGGTGTTTAACTGTAGGTGGTTTCCCAAACCAAAGCTCATGGGGAGTCTTTCCTAAAAACCTATGAATGAGGACCCGATTTTGTACATAGCAAGCTGTATTTACAGCTTCGGCCCATAAGTAACTCGGGAGTGAGTACTCATTAAGCATGCTTCGTGCAGCCTCTTGTAGAACATGGTTCTTCCTCTCTACAACACCATTTTGTTGTGGTGTTCTAGAAGTAGAGAACTCATGTCTATACCCTCTATCCTGACAAAATTCTAAAAATCTCTGATTTTGAAATTCACCTCCATGATCACTTCTAATTGTCATAATTGTTAATGATTTCTCATTTTCTACCCTCCTACAAAAAGAAATGAAAACATCTAAGGTTTGGTCCTTATATTTTGAAAAGTAAGTTCATGTATATCTAGTGAAATCATCAATGATCACAAAGCAATATCTACTTCCATTCAATGATATGATAGTACTACAATCAAATAGATCCATGTGAAGTAAATCTAATGCAGTAGAAGTACTTACAGCGCTTTTACCTTTATGTGCAGCTTTTGTTTGCTTACCCATTTAACATGCATCACAAATCTTTTCTTTTTCATACTTAATGCTTGGTAAGCCACGAACTAACCCTTTGTTGGCCAACTTCCGGATGTTCTTCATGTTCACATGTGCTAGCCTCCGGTGCGAAAGGGTGGACTCTTCTTCTTTTGACATGAAACACTTAGCAGAAACATTAGTAGCACTTTTAAAAGAAACTTGATATATATTGTCTACTCTTGTTCCTACTAGTACCTGTTGGAAACCGGATGGCTAGAGAGGGGGGTGAATATAGCCAATCACTTGGACTTAGACACAAATCGATTTTCTGCACTCAAGCTTATCAGTAGCACAGCGGAAGAAATAATCACAGAGTAAGCAGAAGACAGAAAATGAAAGCAACGCAGACACAACTAGCAAGATCGCTAGCAAGGAGGGTTTACAAGGTTCGGGGATAACTTGCCCCTACTCCTTGGCATGCCCTTAAGGTGGGCGATCCCTTGATCGTCGACAGATCAAGCCCCGGTTATCACCGGATAGAAAGCAACCTCCTTCTCGGTGGAGAAACCTCTCCACAGCGTTTCAATCACAGATATATGGTTAAGCACAAAGAAACAACAAGAAGGATCTTACTCAAGCACTTAGCAAAGACAAGAACACAGCAAGCTTTCCTGAGCTCCACCCAGCGACGATCTCACGCAAGGACTCCCTCCTTCGTGTCTTCTCACTGTTGGACTCCAAGCTCCTTGTTCCTTCCTCCAAGCACTCACGTAAGAGTTGGTTGCTCCTCAGATCTCAATGACTTGCTCAAAGAATCAATAGCACACGCACAAAGAAAGTCAAGTGTGGAGAACACAAAATCGCAGCAAGAACTTCAGCAAGCTCGAACACTTAGAATTCAAAACTCTAGAACTCCGCTTCAACCGAAGTCTCTTCTCTCTTTTGTTTCTCCACCAAGCATCAGATGACACCATCCCTGCAGCTCCCAGCTGCTCATCTGCCAACGCCAGCTACCACTGAGCTATCCCTGGACTCCCTGAGCTTCCCTCAGCCAAGCTCCAGTCTACAGCTCGGCCGTTGCAACCTGAGATGGAAAAACGGACAAACCTGCTCCAAGGATAGCCTCCATTGACTTCTCCTTGAGTGTTTGAATCCTCCCCTGTCACCTGCAGCTTAATCAGAGTGTTAGAGCAGCATATTAAACAGCATATCATGTATCAGATGTTAAGTGCAGAGAATCGGATACGTTTAGACGCGATCAGAGCGTCTGACAGTGCAATTTGAATTAAAGTGATCGGTCACCGGACCGATCAGAGCGTCATCTGATCGGTCACCAGACCGATCAGGCTGGGTCCAGACCGATCAAGCTCCATCCTGATCGGTCCCCAACGCTCGATTAGAAATCGCGATTTCTTTGGACTCTCCTGGATCGATCACCCGACCGATCCACCCCTTTATCGGGCGATTTCTGAGCTTCGCAGTCCAACCCTCCTGATCGATCACCGGACCGATCAGTCAACCTCCTGATCGGTCACCAGACCGATCAGATCGTGGCCAGACCGATCAGGCTCCGTCCTGATCGATCATAGAGAGGAACCTGCGACACTGGATCGTTCTCCAGAACGATCTGCACAGTGATCCTGATCGGTCACCAGACCGATCAGGAGCAGTTCAGCAAGGGAACTCAACCTCACTGTTTGCTCCCTGTTCGATCACCAGACCGATCAGGAGCCAAGCAGTGGGTGAAACGCATACTCCCTGATCGGCTACCAGACCGATCAGTCATCGCTAGATCGGTCACCAGACCGATCCACGAAGGAGCACCGTGCCAACTCCCTGATCGGTCACCAGACCGATCCAGGGGGCTCCAAACACCTTAGCCCTCCAAGCTAAGGATTTTTCACCTAACCCTCCAAGTTGGGAATTTGCACCTAACCCTCCAAGTTAGGACTTTTCACCTAGCCCTCCAAGCTAGGACTTTGCACCTAGCCCTCCAAGCTAGGACTTTTCACCCAACTCTTCCGGATTAGGACTTTTCACCCAACTCTTCCGGATTAGGACTTTTCCAAACCTAGCCCTCCAAGCTAGGACCTGACCCTTCAAGCCAGGACTTTTTCACCTAATTCTCCAAGATGGGAATTTGCACCTAACCCTCCAAGTTAGGACTTTTCACCTAGCCCTCCAAGCTAGGACTTTTCACCCACCTCTTCCGAATTAGGACTTTTCACACACCTAGCCCTCCAAGCTAGGATTTTCAACACCTAACTCTCCAGGTTAGGATTTTCCAACACCTAGCCCTCCAAGCTAGGATTTTCCATACCATGCCTGATCCCCGATCAGGACTTAATCATAATCATCATAATCATCAATAATCATCCACCTAAACTAAAATCGGTGTCAACACCAAAACAACAATCAGGGCAAGACTGCATCAACAATCTCCCCCTTTTTGTTTGTTTGGCAACCCGATTTTAAGTTTAGGGATTCTCAATCAAGTTTTCAAATTTAGAATCATAGGAGAATCCAGATCCTCCCCCGACAACATGATCATCCTAAACTTAACCAACCAACACTCTCCCCCTTTGTCGAACACCGAAAAGAGGTCTAGAAGGGCTGTCAAGTTTAAACCATACTCCCCCTAAACCCTAGGGGTATCCCAAAACAACAACAATTCGATTGTTATGTGATAGGCATATGAATACATATGACAAACAGATATAGAAGTGGCAAGATAAGCATATGTAACATATGAGCATGGCAGCATAAGCATGAACATTATGCAGATAGTACAGCATAGCATCAACAAGAAGCATACTAAGGTAGGATAAAACGTGTAAGGCAAATTCAGAAAAGTCAAGTCATAACGCATCCAGAGAAATAACACGATGCAAGACACATGCATCATAGTCAAAATACGTGTGGCACAAGGCCACAACAAACAAATAAGTCAAGGGGCATACAGCCCAAAAGTCACACCACTAAACAGTCAAATATGCATAACATCAGAAGAGACACTGGTCATCCAAACTCAAACGTCAGTGGGGGGGTCGTCATCGTGCATGAGATCATCTATCGTGGCATCAGCAGATCCTAGTGCAGCACTGCCTGAAGGAGCATCCCCAGAGACAGTAGACTCTACGTCGGTCAGTCGGCGATCAATGGAACGGAAGTCCGAGCGGGTCTCCTCTCGATGGAGCTCCCTCAAATGAATATCGTCCTGGAGGGTCCGATCTATCTCGAAGAGCTGCCATCGGAGATCTGGGTCAGGCTCATAGTCATACTCAGCGTCAGCAGCAGGAGCCTCATGAGGTGCAGCAGCCTCGAGTGGTGCCTGAAAGTGTGGTTCTCCGCCAGGTAGATCCCCAAGTCCTCTCCCATCCTTCCATACCAAGACCCCATCGCGCTCACGAATGATAATACCAAATTTCGCAAAAGCCCACCGACCGAGCCGACAATCCTGTTTGACCATGGGCATGGTCCTGCCTTTGGTGACATCAACACCAACTGACATAAGCCAATCAGTGATGACATGACCAAAAGGCATATAAACCGTGCGACGGCTCGGCTCACGATAGGATAGGATAGACTGGAAGATGCTCTCCATGATATCGAAGTCCATCCGGCGATGCATGCCGTAGAGCATAAGGCAATGGTAGGGTCGGATCTCGGTCAAAGGCTTGGAGGTGATGGGCAAGATGCAATTTGTGATTATCTTGAAAAGAATGTAGTCAGCTGGAGCAAGTCGTAGGGCTGCAAAAGTAGGGAAAACAGTGTTAGATCGTTTCCGATACGCTAGAGGGGGGTGAATAGCGTTTCTTTGATTCTTTCAACCTATGTTGTTAGTTTGCACAGCGGAAATACAAGATAATAAAACTAACAACAAAGGAACAACGCTAACAAACCGTATTTAGTTGGTATCCACCCCGGCCGGGTGACTAATCCAACAATCCGTCGATGGATCACTCCCCGGATAACCTCCGGCTATCACGTGTCGCTCCTTGTGGGTGGGGAAACCTCACCACAACACCAACCAAAGCTCTGGACACGAAGACTACTAACTTGCTCTTAACCAAGACAAGTTTCGTCAAGAAACTCAGCCACCACGACGTCCTCTTTAAATAGGACTCGGGGCTGATTTCTCGCTACCAGTCGACTGCCCCCAGGGCAGTCGACTGGTGCCAGCCAGATTCGACCGTTGACACTCCCAACGTTCGAATTCTGCCAGCTCACCAGCCACCTACCAGTCGACTGCCCCCAGGGCAGTCGACTGGTCCCAGGCTGAGACCTTTCTGTGAGTTCCATCAGTCGACTGCCCCCAGGCCAGTCGACTGGTCTACTCACCCACCTAAGGTTACCCATCCTGAGTACATTCCACTCCGCACTCAAACCCTAGGATTTCCCGAGTACAATCACACTGCACTCATACCCTCACGACTTGACTGACTCCTCCTCCGCAGTCTCGACTGTTGCCTTCGCGCCCTCTTCATCTTCGGCTCCCGTCCCTCGGATGCACGCAAGCCTCCAGCTTGCCTCCATGTCATCCTTCACGCATGCCTCGAAGTCCGCGCTCATCAGCTCATCGTCCCTGCTCACCAAGGTCCCTCGGATGCGCACGCAAGCCTCCAGCTTGCCTCCATGCCATCCTTCACCGTACCGAGGTCGTCCAATCAAGTTCATATGCGTAACCTGTACAACCTGCACACTCAACATACGCATATCAAATACAAGGGTAAACCTAACTTAAACCCTTTGCCCAAACATCAAAACCCATGGTCACTCCGGACCATCTTAGGGCCGATTGCTCCAACAATCTCCCCCTTTTTGATGTTTGGCAATCCGTTTAAGTTAGGAAAGCAAGATAGTAGTAAATAGCAAAAACAATGCTAAATGAATGCATATGCAATGCATAACTGGATCCTATCCCAAGGCATCCCACACCTAACCCTGCAAGTTAGGAATTTTACACCTAGCCCTCCAAGCTAGGATTTTCCCACCTAACCCTCCGAGTTAGGATTTTCTCACACCTAGCCCTCCAAGCTGGGATTTTCACCACCTAACCCTCCGAGTTAGGATTTTCTACCAAACCGGGCTTTTTAAAGCTTCTCCCAAGCTCCCCCTTACACTGGACTTACAAAGGCTTATTAAAAACCTCTCCAAGGTTCCCCTTACGCCAAGAATGGAGCAACCATGCTCCCCTTAATCTCGGCTCACCCTAAACCTAGGGTTTCTAGCAAAGGTATGTTTGGTTTCCCACTTAAACCCAACATTTCTCCCCCTTTGCCATACATCAAAAAGACCCCAATAATATCCCAATTATTGGTTCTTTTAATCCCCAATAATGCTAAACACAGTATACTAAACCCCCATACACTTGTTCCTTGTCATTTGGATCCCAAGTCAGCTGCTGATACCCAAATCAGCCCTGACCAGTCGACTGCCCCCAGGGCAGTCGACTGATACTCTGATAATCAGTTTTCTGGTCGAATTTCAGAAACGCGCCAGAAATTCCACAAATTTCCAAAAATTTCCAAACTTCGTGGATAACTTTGTGGAACCTATACCTACTTGGGAAAAATACATCTACCCATGTATCTATTACCATTCTCAAGTTTGACACAAAACTCAAAAGTTTTAAAATGATAATCAAGGCAACTAGGAGGCAACCTCCCCCTTTACCCATGCCTTCTCCCAATTTTCATTTTTCCCAGGCTAAGTTCTACCCAACTTAACCTCCTAGACACCACGTTGAGTCATACACCACCCAACACTCGAGTTCTTCCCCCTTTGACACTCTTATAGCATTACCCGAGGCAATCTTTCCCTAAGTGCCAAAAAGAACTCAACAAAAGTCTAAAAAATCTAAAGTTTGCAAGCACACTTGCTAGGATATACCATATCCTAGAAAAATATGATATCATGGAAATATCAAGTGTGCTTGACTTTTGGTACACATCTAAGTTTCTTAAGGATTTTGCATTAAGTATCAACTTTCAAATTCGTTTCTAATTCCATGTGTTTGTCAAATCTACCCATCATAATTCGACACATGGAATTGTCCTCAATGTTCCCTGTTTAACCTCTAAATCTTAGATACCTAGGAAACCTTATCAATCCTTCTTGATTTCCATAAAATCCAATAAATTCTTATCAAATCATGGGATAACATTTTATTCAAAGAATATGAAATCAAAACCAAGAATTTTAGTCCTAAACCATATCCCATAACCAAATTTGCAATTTCTGATTAGCCAACATTCTCATTTTCCATTCCAGCCTACGGACCAGTCGACTGCCCATGGGGCAGTCGACTCCCAAACCTCACAGAATGTTTTCGGGGCTGAATTCACTTTGGACCAGTCGACTGCCCCCAGGGCAGTCGACTGATACCTGAATTTCAGGTTTTCATCCCCAATTTCAGTAATGCCTAGTTAATTCCACAAATCTCCAAAAATTATGAAATTTTGTGGGGAGATTTGTGAAGCCAATATCTACTTGGGAAAAATACGTTTCCAAATAAATGTACTCCGGATCCCAAGATTGGCACAAAACTCTACTTCTTCCAAAGTGTATCAAATAAACTCATCCCAGAAGTTCTAATTCTCACTTCTCTTCAATGCATTCTCTTCTCCTTGATCATAACTTATTTTTATTATTGAGTTACATGGTATTCCACTATTAAACCTCAATTTTGTCAATTATATCCCTATTTTCACCTTTTCTCCCTAAAATTCACCTTTTGATCTGCCAAAATCTAGGATTAAGACTTACCCAACTCTTCCAATCCTTTTTGGCACATTTCACCTAATTTTCTAAGGGAGAACCTTTTGAGATCCATCTACCATGGACCCCAAAGGCTCCTAGAGCTCCCCCTTGAGCTCTGAGCCCTAGCCACCTTCCTAGGTGACTCCATCCACACTAGGTCACACCGGTGTGCCACCGATGACTCTTGGCCTACAAAATTGACCTTTTTAACCTTGGACACCTTGTCCTTGGTTAGGTCACTCTCTTTACCCTTGGATGGCATCCCCTTGCCACCCTTGGACCTTCCCTCCTTACTAAGATTGTATGTTTTCCCAACATACTTATTTCCATTGCCCTTGGAGGTCTTAGATCGGTACCCCAATCTTGATCTATCATAGTTGGGTTTTATACTACCCAACACCATGTCTAAGCCCTTAGATCCAACCATGAATCTTTCTAGGGCTTTTTCTAATGTATTAAGCCTTGCCCTCAAGGCTTGATTTTCCTTTTCTAGGTTCCTAAACTTAGAATCCACATGCCCATTTTGGACATTCCTAGACATATCCACTTTCTTAGGCACATGTTTCCCTTCCTTGGGGTTAATGCCTTTAGCCTTGGATGCATAGGTCTGAGGCCTATCATGATGCATGCTTTTTCTAGAGTGGTGATCTACCTTGTTATCCTTATTCCTATCATTGTACTTAAATCCAAGGTTATGTACCATTAAGCAATTTTCATAATTTCTAGCATGCATGAATGAGTGATTTACATGATTTTTAGAATGCAAGAAAGAACTTGAAATTGAATTACATTTTGGCTTAAGGTTAGAAGTTACCTTCCTTACCTTTGGTGTTCCTCCTTGATGTGGACTTCTTCTCTTCTTTCTTTCTTCTTTCTCCCATCTCCTCAAGTGCTCCATTTTCTTTAGCTCACTTTTTCTAGGGCACTTGGTGTGAAAGTGCCCCATCTCTCCACATGTAAAGCATCTAATCTTCTTCCTCCGTTCTTGGGCTCCTCCATTCCTACAATTTATGTTAGATTCAAATCGAATAGACCCGGGTTTAGAAGTTACCTCTCTTTTACCTTTTGGGCACTTGTCCTTGTAGTGCCCCTTTTCATTACACCCAAAGCATGTAATGTGGCCCTTTCTCTTGGCTTTGGTGGAGGTAGATGCTAGGTTGACTACTTCTTCAACTTTTGACGATGTGGAGGCTTCCTCTTGATCATGTGTAGATGAGGGTCTCTCCTCCCCCTCAATCCTTGAGGTGGTGACCTCTTCCCCTTCTTCCATTTCACTTGAGGAGGTAGATGATTCTTCTTCCTTTTTCTCCTCTTCTTGGGCTATTGCGTTTACTTCCTCGGCCACTTCCACTAATTGATCTTGTGTAGGGTTCTTATGAATTTCTTGTAATTTGCTCCACAATTCATATGCATTTTGATATTCTCCTACACGACTCAAAACATTAGTAGGCAAAATATTAACTAAAACGTTAATTACCTTTTCATTTGCCCTAGATTGCTCTTGTTGTTCATTTGTCCAATATCTAGGGCGAAGCCTTTTGCCATGCTTGTCTCTCGGAATTTCAAAGGGGTCTTCAATGGTCATCCTACAATCCCAATCCATTCCTAGCCAATTTTCCATCCTTGACTTCCAATGGCCGAATTCTTCATGATTGTAGGATGGTGGTGCGTTGATGTCTTCCCCCAACTTATCTTCCATGTTCTTCCCTCTAGCTTTTGCTCTTCTTGGCAGTTAGTCCAATCACGAGCGGTCCTTTGCTCTGATACCAATTGTTAGGATCGATACGCCTTGCTAGAGGGGGTGAATAGCAAATCTCAGCTTGTTCTTCCTACGTTGTTAGTATGCGCAGCGGAAACAATAATAATAAACAATAACAACAAAGGAACAACGCTAACAAACCGTATTTAGTTGGTATCCACCCCGGCCGGGTGACTAATCCAACAATCCGTCGATGGATCACTCCCCGGATAACCTCCGGCTATCACGTGTCGCTCCTTGTGGGTGGAGAAACCTCACCACAACACCAACCAAAGCTCTGGACACGAAGACTACTAACTTGCTCTTAACCAAGACAAGTTTCATCAAGAAACTCAGCCACCACGACGTCCTCTTTAAATAGGACTCGGGGCTGATTTCTCGCTACCAGTCGACTGCCCCCAGGGCAGTCGACTGGTGCCAGCCAGATTCGACCGTTGACACTCCCAACGTTCGAATTCTGCCAGCTCACCAGCCACCTACCAGTCGACTGCCCCCAGGGCAGTCGACTGGTCCCAGGCTGAGACCTTTCTGTGAGTTCCATCAGTCGACTGCCCCCAGGCCAGTCGACTGGTCTACTCACCCACCTAAGGTTACCCATCCTGAGTACATTCCACTCCGCACTCAAACCCTAGGATTTCCCGAGTACAATCACACTGCACTCATACCCTCACGACTTGACTGACTCCTCCTCCGCAGTCTCGACTGTTGCCTTCGCGCCCTCTTCATCTTCGGCTCCCGTCCCTCGGATGCACGCAAGCCTCCAGCTTGCCTCCATGTCATCCTTCACGCATGCCTCGAAGTCCGCGCTCATCAGCTCATCGTCCCTGCTCACCAAGGTCCCTCGGATGCGCACGCAAGCCTCCAGCTTACCTCCATGCCATCCTTCACCGTACCGAGGCCGTCCAGTCAAGTCCATATGCGTAACTTGTACAACCTGCACACTCAACATACGCATATCAAATACAAGGGTAAACATAACTTAAACCCTTTGCCCAAACATCAAAACCCATGGTCACTCCGGACCATCTTAGGGTCGATTGCTCCAACAAACAGGACCTAACTCATCAAGCCCGGCAGGGCGAGAACGACCAAAGAAATGCTGATAGATGGAGTCCGGGGTAACTGACAACCGTTTTTTGTCGCGTTACAGTTTCAAATACAATTTAGGTACCGAATTCCTCTAAACTAATGTAGCATAGAGTAACTCGGGTTGTCTCCCAATGAATGTAGTTGGTGCAAGATAAATCTCAGAATCGTATCTTATTGCTTTTGAGTTTTGGATTATAAAACTGGGTTATGGGTTTGAAAGTTAATACTATGAAAAGAAATGACAAAGCAGGTATGAAATCTAGACTAATTAAGGAAAGACAAGGCAGGTACGGAAATCTAGTTTATCCTGATTACAATTGCAGTAAAGAAAAGACAACTTGAAATAAAGCATTAACGAAACTAAACATGGAACGAAACCTACAACATGAAAGAAATTTAATCTCCTAGCTTAATTGCATGTAAACGAAAACGTAAAACTTAAAACAATAAGAAGAACAACACAAACCAAGAGTTAAACTACTAGGAAACATAACAATTAAAACTAATTGATCTAAGAGGCAATTGACCGAACACAAGGTAGGCGTGTTAAAAATTGCTTCATGTAAATGCAATTTGAAATGAGAAGAATCTAACCAATACAAACACTTAACAATCTATCACAACAACTCAAACAATCAACATAACAAGCAAATTTGAATAAAACTCAATGCTCATATGGATCTTCGGCATCACAAATTTCTTAAAGGAGTTGCTGTGAAGGAAATGGAGAACTGTTGAGATGGAAGTAGCAGCCAAATTGATAGTTGTCGGCTGCTGGAACTAATGAACTACTGCCAGAATTAATTGAAGAACTGCTGGAAACGGAATATATGAAAGGGAAGCTGCTGGAATTGATGAAGATAATGCTGCCGGCTACTGGAAATCTGTTGCTGGATGCTGATGAACTGTGAAGAAGATGAAACTGCTGGAATTCATGAATGAAACAGAAATGCTTGAAGAAATGCTGGAATTGCGGACGAACTACTGGACTTGCTGAAGAAAAAGTGCTGGAAGAAGAAGATGAAACTGCTGGAATCTCGGCCTGCTGAAGAAAAACAAAGAAAAAAATTAAGCTGTGAAGAAAACTACTGGAAAGAAATCATATGCTGTAAAGAAATCTGCTGTAAACAAAAATGCTGTAAAGGAATGGATCGGCGATGGAGGAAGATGGATGTAGATGGCCAACTACGTTCGGCTAGAGCTCGGAACCCCCAAAGCCCTAGCTTGAGGTCGTCGGCTGTGGTGATGGAGAGGAAGTCGCCGGCGGTGAAGGTGGATGTGGCTGGCTGCTCTCCGAACCCCGAAAGAGAAGCCTTTACTCTCTTCTCTCCGAACCCCGAAAGAGAAGAGGTGGACGTGGATCGCCAGCGTTGAAGGTGGAGAAGATGGTTGAGACGGGAACCCCTCGTCTGCAGCCGCTTCTCCCCGATCGCCCTCGCTTCTGTGGAGAAGATGGATTCGAGAGGATGATGCCCTAGCTTGCGATCGGCTTCTTTTGTTCTCGTGGCTTCAGCGATTGGGTGTGGCTCAGCCAACTTCAGCTCTGGTCCAGCTCATCCAAGCCAGCACTCGAGTTCAGCCCTCTGTGTAACGCCCGCTTTTTTTTTTTTAGCGGCGTTACGTTAACATGCTTAGGGCATGTAGACATCATAAGGCAGCGGAATAACTTTAACTTATACATGCCCTATTACCATTCTTAACTTAATGACATGGGAACCTTAGCATCTTAACTTTGAACTTAAACATCATATCATGTCATACATAACATCATATCATAAGGTTCCAGAAGTCATTATTCAAACATATAAGTAGAGTTCTAGCATAAACAGTAAACATATGATTTCCTGGGCCAAGTCACTACTACACACATGCGTTCTTTCCCTCCTGCTGCTTCCATCATTTTCCCCTTGAATGATCTGCGGTATAAGGAAATAAGACTATAAGCACACAGGCTTAGTAAGACTCTTTCCTACTCACAAAAACCATTCATCATTCATCATCTCATAATGAGCACATGAAACATTAACATACTTGGTGCTCTACATAGAACATAACATCTTACATCACTTATCGTATACATAGCATGGCATTAACATAAACGTAGTAAACATTCTAAACATTGCATGATACATGGCATAAACATAAACATAGTAAACATTCTAAACATTGCATGATACATGGCATAAACATAAACATAGTAAACATTCTAAGCATGGCATGATACATGGCATAAACATAAACATAGTAAACATTCTAAACATGGCATGATACATGGCATAAACATAAACATAGTCAACATTCTAAGCATGGCATGATACATGGCATAAACATAAACATAGTAAACATTCTAAACATGGCATGATACATGGCATAAACATAAACATAGTCAACATTCTAAGCATGGCATGATACATGGCATAAACATAAACATAGTAAACATTCTAAGCATGGCATGATACATGGCATAAACATAAACATAGTGAACATTCTAAGCATGGTATAATACCTATCATATCATATGAACATCTTCTTAACATAATCATGACATAATTCATTCATTCTCATGCATACCTCTTAACATGAAACGTAAGCATAAAATCTTATCACATAGCATAATGCATAACATGAATGGATGCATGAGTGGAATGCATATACATAAGGATGCTTAACTTTTAAAACATACTTTTAAATGCTTAACATAATCATCATAACATCATTTGGGGTCCCCGGCTTGTACCACATACATATATCATAGCGCGCATCCCTAGCAAGTCCGAGGTCGCGAGCCCCGACCTACTAGGGTAAGGACAGCATAGTCGGTAGTCCCCGAACCGAGGCGTTCTTAAGGCGCCCATCCCTGTTGCACAGCTCCGGTAGTGCCAAAACCGTGGACAGCTTCGGTAGTCCAAAACCGGGGCGTTCTTAAGGTGCCCATCCCTTGGACCCATACTTCGGTCCGGTACAAGCCCATACATAAAGTAAAATATTTTTCATGCTTCATCATTCATATGACATTCATGGCATCTTTAACATAGCATAACTTGTTACGGCTCGGCCCGTCTACCGGCCCATTTACCGGTCCTCACGACCGTCGTACCATCGACCATCGACCGTGCCGTCTTAGCATATTTATGCCTTAAAGACATAAGCATCATCTTTCATTCATCATCATTCATAGCATATTCATTCATTCATCATACTTAACATCATCATTATGCCTTAAAGGCATGAACCTTAACTTCATTCTTCACTTTCATTTTTTTAGACATGGCATCATTTTCATTCTTAACATGACATCATTTTCATTCTTAAACATGGCATCATTTTCATTCTTAAACATAAACATAACATACTTAACATGGGATCATTTTCATTCTTAAACATGGCATCATCCTCATTCTTAAACATAAACATAACATACTTAACATGGCATCATTCATATCATGAACCTAACATATCATAGCATCATTTTTATCGTGATCATAACCCTATCATTCTTATCATGGCATCATTCATATCCTGAACATATACTTATCATACTTATCATGGAAACACATAAACATATACTTGAAGTTAAAGGCTCAACTCTAACCCTTGGGCCCTTGAGGTTGGCCGAAACATATGGGGTCTCTAGGGTAATCCAAAAATTCCCAGAATTTATACTTAACCTCCACACATCATAAGGGAACATAAATTAACATTATCAAGATTTTTGGCTTAATTATAGACCTTTAAATCATGGTGACTGAAACCCTTAAACTTAGGGTTCTTAGTTTTGTTTCTTTCATGTTGGCCGAAACCCTAGGGTGTCCTAGGGTACTCCAAAAATTCCCAAAAATTATACTTAACCTCTACAAATCATAAGGGAACATTAAATAACATTATCATGATTTTTAGCATAATTATAGACCTGTAAATCATGGTGGCCGAAACCCTTAAACTTAGGGTTCTTAGTTTTGTTTCTTTCATGTTGGCCGAAACCCTAGGGTGTCCTAGGGTACTCCAAAAATTCCCAAAAATTATACTTAACCTCTACACATCATAAGGGAACATTAAATAACATTATCATGATTTTTAGCATAATTATAGACCTGTAAATCATGGTGGCCGAAACCCTTAAACATGAGGGTTCTTAGTTTTGTTTCTTTCATGTTGGCCAAAACTCTAGGGTGTCCTAGGGTACTCCAAAAATTCCCAAAAATTATACTTAACCTCTACACATCATAAGGGAATATTAAATAATATTATCATGATTTTTAACATAATTATAGACCTGTAAATCATGGTGGCCGAAACCCTTAAACTTAGGGTTCTTAGTTTTGTTTCTTTCATGTTGGCCGAAACCCTAGGGTGTCCTAGGGTACTCCAAAAATTCCCAAAAAATTATAATTAACCTCTACACATCATAAGGGAACATTAAATAACATTATCATGATTTTTAGCATAATTATAGACCTGTAAATCATGGTGGCCGAAACCCTTAAACATGAGGGTCTCGGTTTTCTTTCCTTTCAACATCCAATTCGAAAACCAACCACTATATATCATACTAAAAATCATAAAAATCATAGGGAGCTATTATACCACAGGTGAGGGAGTCTTACATTGGGTTTCTTGATTTTTCAAACCTTGGAAGAGAAGAAAATGGTAAGATCTTTGGACCCTTGAACACCCTTGTCCTTGTATCCTTGGAAGAGACTTTAGATCTAGGAGATGGAACCTTGGAGGAAGCTTTTCCAAGGGGAAAACCCTCTAGGAGTGGTTGGCTAGAATGAGGGAGGAAGAGAGGAGGAAATGCAATTGAAAGAAGAGAGAATGAAACTCCCAAACCCCCCTATTTATCATCCATTAAAGAGGTAAATGAAGAGTCTCTCCATGACTCTTCATCTTCTTCTTAATCTTAACCTATATCCACTTCATTTCCTCATAGAAATCTCGTGCTAGGTGAGTTGGTTAAGGCTTACATGGTTGTACAAGAGGTCCAAGGTTCAATCCTTGGCTCATGCACCTTTATTTTTATTTTATTTTTATTTCATTTATTTTATTATTTTTATTTCCTAAATTCCGAAAATCCCCCTAAAATCACCCATAATTATGCTAATATTTCTAAATAAAATTTTTTTATATTTATATTAATTTTACCTAATTTATATTAATTTTACCTAATTAATACCCATTTTTGGAGCCCATTTAAAGCTCATTAGTACCTAATTTCTCCATTAAAATAGAAAAATTAGGCTAAGACTTACCCATAATCATGCTAATATGCCTAATTAAATCCTATTTATATTTATACTAATTATTACCGAAATCCACCTATAATCATGGTACTAAAAAGCCCACATAAAGCCCATTAATACTTAGTTTTCTCAATTTAAATGAGAAAACATGGATTTTCTAGGCCAAAGTTCTCCTTAATATTTCTAGGTCCCTTGGAAAATTATCTAGACATGCTTAATATTTTAAGAAAATATTAAGAGAATTTTCCGGGTCGTTACACTCTGGTTCAGCTCAGTCAATTGAGTTCAGCTCAGCCTTAGCTCAGCTGTTGGTTCAGTCAGCCTGGGTTTGGTCCAGTCAAGCCAACTGAGTTCAGTGGTTCGGTCCAGTCAATTGAGTCCAGCTTGGGTTCAATCTCAGCCCAGCTCAGCGATTTGATTCAGCCCTGAGTTCGGCTCAGCTTGAGTTTAGCTCAATAGCTGGGTTCAGTCACATTCAGTTCTTCAACCCTGGTTCAGCTTGAGTTCAGCCAAGCAGTTGAGTTAGCTCATCAGTTAAGTTCAGCAATATGATGATGGAAACAATGGACGGCTGAGATCAATCTGACTACATCCAACGGTCGGATCTCTTCAGATCTGAACCAAACTCCACAAATCTCAATTAATGGTCCTGATCTACCTGTTCTCAGCTCGGATTAACCAGATCAGTGGTGGATGGTTCAGATCTTCCTTTTTCATGAATGGATGGTCTAGAACATCTTGAGCTCGATCCAACGGTCAAATCACTTCTGATTTGGCTGAAATATTCAGATCTTGATCTCTGGTCATGATTGATTCTATCTTGGACTCGGATCGACCAAAAGTTGATCGATGGCTCAGATCTAGCCGTTCTCTGGAATGGACGACTCCTATTAATCCGATGCTTGATCCTTTTGATCTGGATCCAATCCTAACTCAAGTCTGACCCAATTTGATCTAGGTCCATGATCAATTGAAGCCTACAAAATGATATTCAAATTTAGTGTCAAAAATATCCCAAATATACAAAGATTAGAATTAAATGCCAAAATGAAAGGAATACATGAAACCTAATAAAATTGCAAACTTAAGCATATAAAATGTGGATCAAACATGGATTTTAGAGCCGAAAATAATCAACAAAATGATGGTTATCAAACTCCCCCACACTTATTCTTGGGCGTCTCGCACAAGTAAACAAAACTAAAAGAAAACAACATATCTCCCAAACATTACATCCCCTATCAATACTTAAAGAAATAATAAAAGAAAGTTACTTAAGATCATCAAGTCTCAAGCATCCATGTATTTATGGTTCCAAATCTCACATAAATCAAAAGCATGGTAATTTCATCAACTTGAATAAACTAAGCATGACAAAAACCTCACAAGATGGATATATGCACTGATGCTCACAAAAATAACATATATGAAAGTGGAGTTCTCTCAAAACATTCATGACATTGCACTACCATATGCTTGCTTATCTTCTACTTCTCCACTACTATAACATAAGTACACAAATCAAGAGGGTTTTTCAATGAATAATAATGAAACCAAGTGCTAACAAGAGAACAAGAAAGTAGATAACAAAGAAGATCATAGAGAGCATGAAAGAATATCAAAGAGAATATGAGAGCATTGGGGTAATTAACATGATGTATACACTCAAACAATAGGCCAAAATAAACAACTCAATCAAGCCTCCAACACTCAAAATTATCCTTTCACATTCTCAATGCACTACATATCAACCACTTACAACATCTCTCAAAATGCATGTATGGATTAACAACAAAACTCTTGAATTTCTCTAAACAATAATATCAAAAGAGTACACATCAAGAAAATATTCATTTTTGTTCATCACTAATAAAATCTCGAATGCTTGAGGAATTTTTTTCACATAGAGAGATTTTTTTTCTTTTCTCTTTTTTTCACTTTTTTTTTCATCTTTATTATTTTTTTCTATCTCTCTTTCTTTCTTTTTTTTCACATAGAGAGATTTTCTTCTTTTTTTCATAGAGAATTTTTTTTTTCTCACACAAGCATTCGTCCATACACACTTGTCTCCCCCCCCCCCCACACTTAAAATTTGAGCGTCTCGCGAAAACTACTAAATATGTATCAAAGCATCATAACATCTCAAACTTACAATAACAGAGGCTAATAATAGACAAATAAAAATGTACTCATCATGCAATCACCCCATGCTTTCATCGAATGCTCAAGGAAAGATCAAGCTAACAAGGATATGACAATGATAATCTAGTGACAATGAGATGATCTGAAAGACAATGATACATGAAGATAATAGGTGAAACGCTCACTAGTAACAGTAGCAAAGTAGAGGAAAACTAAGAGTTCAACAAGAAAGGTTGCCTCTATCATATTCATGTAAGCTTATGCTAATGTAATTTCAAAAAGAATCAAAGCAAGTTCTAGAGTGTCAAGTATCACAAATGCTATCACACATAAGAGGATTAAGGATAGGCATGGTAATATCCTCACTAGGTGAACAATAAAACGTCATGCTTAATCCAACAAGATAGAGTCCATCACCACAACAAATGACTAAATGCAATTAATGTCCCCAAGCATACCAAGGAAACCAAAACTCAATAGTCAGACTTAACCATCTTTTATGATCCTCTAAGCATAATAAAGGAACATGTAAGGAGATACAACTAGAAGTCAAACAAGGTTTATTCAAGACCAAACAAAATGCAGAATGCGGAAACAAAACATGAATGCAAAGTATAAAAACAAACAAACATGCAAGTATAAACATAAAGAAAAATACGAAAAGGAAAGAAAAGGAACAAACTCCCCTTTATTTCTGGCGGTCGGAGTCTATCAAGAAATACCCTCCATCGTGGTAGTGGAGGAGTATGGGTAGCTGAGTACAGGGCTCCCCCACACTTGAACTTTACAGAAAAATTCTCAGGTGGCCGAAGGCGATTTATGTACAAGAGCCATGTCAGAAGTGGAGTGCTATAAATTACATTAAGTTCTACTCCTCCCTCCTGATGCCTTTTGAAATTCTTTCCAGGAGGTTGGAGTCTGTTCAGATGCAGCACCCCCTCCATAAGTCTTCTAGATCCTGCAAAACAATGTAATACCCCTCTCAAGCGTGCAGGGCAAGACAGGAATGAAATAATATCAGTCTCTGCATGAAATGTATCCAAAAATGTATCAGATCCAATAAAATCAGTTTCTGGTATCTCAATGAATTTTTCACAATTAATATCCACCAAGGGTAATTCAAGAAACTTATCACCACCAATGAAATCTATTTTGGATACCTCAATGGAATTTTCATAATTATTTTCCAACAAGAATGTATCAAGTAATCATTACAACCACTGAAATCAATTTGAGGTACCTCCATAAGTTTTTCACACTCAACTTCAGCATAAGATATAGCAAGAGATTCATCACAATAAACAATTTCAAGTTCAGACTCTTCTAAAAAATTTTCACACTCCATATCTACAAAAGATGTATCAAAAGATTCATCATAACAAACAACATCAATTTGGGGCACTTCTAAAAAGATTTTACAATCCATATCTACAAAAGATGTATCAAGGGATTCATCATAGCAAACAACATCAATTTTAGGTGCCTCTAAAAATCTTTTACAATCAATAAAATCAGTTTGAAACACCTCTATGCAATATTCAGAAGAAATAGGAGGAATACTTACCTGATCGTGCTGAAAAATACCTGGAGATTCTACAAGAATAGATGTATCCATAGCTCCCTCCTGGTCAAGTATATACTCCACTTCAGGTTCAGGTTCTGGTGGACACTCAACTAGAATAGGTGATCCTTGGGTTCTTGCTTCCACCATGCAAGTCCCTACACTTTCTGGTTCATCTTCTGAATCTTCTAATGTACCAGTAAATGGTGGTCCCTGGGGCTCAGTGCAATCCCCTACACCTATAGATAAATTCATTTGACTCGCAATTTGTCCACTGTTTCTTTCGATGTCTTGAAGCCTTTGTTGCTTTTGATGATATTGTACAACTTGTTGAAACATCTCCTCCAACCTTTGTTGTTGAGCCTCATTCTCATTAGGATTCTCAAAGCCTCCTTGATTGGTGTAGAAATCCTATTGGTCTTGAAATGTAGCATAAGGCTGCTGAAGACCAAGAATTGGTTGTGAATTCTGAAATTGGAACTGTTAGGGCTGCTCAAATGGTTGAATGGGCTGATTAAACTGCTGAAATGGCTGATAATTAGGATGTTGTTGCTGGAAATCATTGTTTTGAAAATTTTGAAATTGGGGCTGACATTGTTGATTGAATTGTTGAAATAGTTGGGGCTGAAAATTCTGAGTGCCTTGTTGAAAATTCTGACCTTGAAATTGGAAATCTTGCTGACATTGTTGAAATTGTGGCTGAAAAAACTGATTTGTTAGCTGAAAATTCGAATAAGGCTGTTGAAAATTTGAATTGAACCCTTGCTGAAAATTCTGAAATTGTAGTTGAAACTGCTGTGGTAGCTGATTAAAAGGTTGGTTCTGCTGAAAGTTTGAATTGGGGTGCTGAAAATATTGGTTTTGTTGCTGAAACTGTTGACATGGCTGCTGGTAAGTAGATGAATGTCTGTTGGATATTTGTTGATTCACACGATTCACCCAAAACTTTAACTCTGACAGTGCACTTGTGATCTCTTTATAGTCCTCTGGTGAAAACATTTTGATCTTGCAGCCCTGTCACAAAGCAAACAAAATGGCAGCAACCGTATACCAAAGATAAAGCAATCAAGAATAGAATCAAAAGATATAATTATCATGCACCACTACACTCCCCGGCAACGGCGCCTAATTTGACAACCGTTTTTTGTCGCGTTACGGTTTCAAATACAATTTAAGTACTGAATTCCTCTAAACTAATGTAGCATAGAGTAAGGTTGTCTCCCAACGAATGTAGTTGGTGCAAGATAAATCTCAGAATCGTATCTTATTGCTTTTGAGTTTTGGATTATGAAACTAGGTTTTGGGTTTGAAAGTTAATACTATGAAAAGAAATGACAAAGCAGGTATGAAATCTAGACTAATTAAGGAAAGACAAGGCAGGTACGGAAATCTAGTTTATCCTGATTACAATTGCAGTAAAGAAAAGACAACTTGAAATAAAGCATTAACGAAACTAAACATGGAACGAAACCTACAACATGAAAGAAATTTAATCTCCTAGCTTAATTGCATGTAAACGAAAACGTAAAACTTAAAACAATAAGAAGAACAACACAAACCAAGAGTTAAACTACTAGGAAACATAACAATTAAAACTAATTGATCTAAGAGGCAATTGACCGAACACAAGGTAGGCGTGTTAACAATTGCTTCATGTAAATGCAATTTGAAATGAGAAGAATCTAACCAATACAAACACTTAACAATCTATCACAACAACTCAAACAATCAACATAACAAGCAAATTTGAATAAAACTCAATGCTCATATGGATCTTCGGCATCACAAATTTCTTAAAGGAGTTGCTGTGAAGGAAATGGAGAACTGTTGAGATGGAAGTAGCAGCCAAATTGATAGCTGCCGGCTGCTGGAACTAATGAACTACTGCCAGAATTAATTGAAGAACTGCTGGAAACGGAATATATGAAAGGGAAGCTGCTGGAATTGATGAAGATAATGCTGCCGGCTACTGGAAATCTGCTGCTGGATGCTGATGAACTGTGAAGAAGATGAAACTGCTGGAATTCATGAATGAAACTGAAATGCTTGAAGAAATGCTGGAATTGCGGACGAACTACTGGACTTGCTGAAGAAAAAGTGCTGGAAGAAGAAGATGAAACTGCTGGAATCTCGGCCTGCTGAAGAAAAACAAAGAAAAAAATTAAGCTGTGAAGAAAACTGCTGGAAAGAAATCATATGCTGTAAAGAAATCTGCTGTAAACAAAAATGCTGTAAAGGAATGGATCGGCGGTGGAGGAAGATGGATGTAGATGGCCAACTACGTTCGGCTAGAGCTCGGAACCCCCAAAGCCCTAGCTTGAGGTCGTCGGCTGTGGTGATGGAGAGGAAGTCGTCGGCGGTGAAGGTGGATGTGGCTGGCTGCTCTCCGAACCCCGAAAGAGAAGCCTTTACTCTCTTCTTTCCGAACCCCGAAAGAGAAGAGGTGGACGTGGATCGCCGGCATTGAAGGTGGAGAAGATGGTTGAGACGGGAACCCCTCGTCTGCAGCCGCTTCTCCCCGATCGCCCTCGCTTCTGTGGAGAAGATGGATTCGAGAGGATGATGCCCTAGCTTGCGATCGGCTTCTTTTGTTCTCGTGGCTTCAGCGATTGGGTGTGGCTCAGCCAACTTCAGCTCTGGTCCAGCTCATCCAAGCCAGCACTCGAGTTCAGCCCTCTGGTTCAGCTCAGTCTTAGCCCAGCTGTTGGTTCAGTCCAGCCTGGGTTTGGTCCAGTTAATTGAGTCCAGCTTGGGTTCAATCTCAGCCCAGCTCAGCGATTTGATTCAGCCCTGAGTTCGGCTCAGCTTGAGTTTAGCTCAATAGCTGGGTTCAGTCACATTCAGTTCTTCAGCCCTGGTTCAGCTTGAGTTCAGCCAAGCAGTTGAGTTAGCTCATCAGTTAAGTTCAGCAATATGATGATGGAAACAATGGACGGCTGAGATCAATCTGACTTCATCCAACGGTCGGATCTCTTCAGATCTGAACCAAACTCCACAGATCTCAATCAATGGTCCTGATCTACCTGTTCTCAGCTCGGATTAACCAGATCAGTGGTGGATGGTCCAGATCTTCCTTTTTCATGAATGGATGGTCTAGAACATCTTGAGCTCGATCCAACGGTCAGATCACTTCTGATTTGGCTGAAATTTTCAGATCTTGATCTCTGGTCATGATTGATTCTATCTTGGACTCGGATCGACCATAAGTTGACCGATGGCTCAGATCTAGCCGTTCTCTGGAATGGACGGCTCCTATTAATCCGATGCTTGATCCTTTTGATCTGGATCCAATCCTAACTCAAGTCTGACCCAATTTGATCTAGGTCCATGATCAATTGAAGCCTACAAAATGATATTCAAATTTAGTGCCAAAAATATCCCAAATATACAAAGATTAGAATTAAATGCCAAAATGAAAGGAATACATGAAACCTAATAAAATTGTAAACTTAAGCATATAAAATGTGGATCAAACATGGATTTTAGAGCCGAAAATAATCAACAAAATGATGGTTATCAGTAACATCTGAGAAAGGTGCTAATAAAGGATCAGGAAGCTCAGGGTAGATCGAACACAGATTTGGTGATCGTCGACCACCCAAGTACTCTGCCAAGATCTCGTAAGAACAGTCAAGGTTCCTCTTAGCGACTCGAGTGGTGAACTCGAAGCCTCCTTGAGGTCCCTGCTGAAGATTGTTATAGAATTCAGAGACGAGGTCATAATTGATAGTTCTTTCGAGAGAGAGGAGAAAGCCAAGGTTGTAATACATGACTATCTCCATGACCGATGGACAATACTCAGTCAGGAAAGGGACATCTATTGATCGGCAGGGTAGCATTTTAAAAGTCCTCGACTGGAAGGCATGTTCACAGGCCGTATTTGGGAATCGGGAGCTAGAAGAGGGCTGAGGCCTTCTTGAGGGCGCAGGTGAAGAGGGGGTTTTCCCCCTCGAGCTGCCCTCAACAGCTTCTTTGCCCTTGGAAGATTTTCTAAAGAATCGAATTGATCATGGCACAAGATTAAATCAAATGGACAATATTGAAGAGATCATAAGAACAAATGTTTAATCATAGACCCAAGATTTGATCCCAACACAATAATCAAACGATTACAAGGCAAGTCATGATCATAGTTTAAACAACGACACACGGTAGACAGGATCACGACAAACCAACAGATTACAAATGTAAGAGTTGATCAAAGATGGAGTATGGCAATGGTGGACCACGGCCAACACAAGAAGGTCACGACACAACAATAAGAGCAAACATCAAAACATGGTTAGCCTCACAACATAATCTCTGAACGGATTTGAAAGAAAAACTGAGACAAATACTTACTTAGGTGCCATTTGTGAAGTTCTTGGAGGTTGGAAAAACAAGCTTGAGTAGGAGAAAACCCGACTCAAGAGAAAGATCGTAAGGCCCTTCAGCGAGAAAACGTCGCAGGAAGCAGGAAGAAAACAAAGCCCGGAAGAACTCCTTAGGACTGCACGCGCGGAGACTCTCTCGAGGAAGAAGAAAGCACTGGGAGAGCTTTCGCACGACACAAAGCTTGCACAGGTGGGAGGTTTTTCAGCGCTAGGGTTTGGCAATGAGAAGCTTCGAAGGAGTTAATCGGTTGGTGGATCGGTCCACCAACCAGAATTTAATGCGTTTGAACGGATCACCGTTCGATCTGGAAATGCCCAGACCGATCAGGCTCCAGCCTGATCGGACTGAACCGAGCCTGATCGGTCGGGTGACCGATCAGGCAAGCTCCTGATCGATCGGTTGATCGATCGGGGAGAGATCAGTAGGCTCGGGAGGCTTATGTGAACCCCCTGATCGGTCTGTGGACCGGTCCCAGCAGGGTGCCAGATCGGTCCGAGGACCGATCCAGGCTGGCTCAGTAAGGTTGATCAAAATTTCATAAAGTCACTGATGTCCCTCTGATCGGTCTGTGGACCGATCAATGCAAGAGGAAGCCAGATTGGTCCGGGGACCGATCAGCCTTATGCCTGATCGGTCCGGGGACCGATCAGGGTTCCTGAAACTCCCTGATACGATATGAAATGTGAAGTTTCAGATTTTCGGAATTTTTCCAACGAGATCTGATGAAGTTTATCAAACTTGGACATGATCTCATGACTAAAATTGATTCCTAAACAAGAATCAAAAGTCCTTATAGGTTCAACAATCACTTTGATCCATCCTAATGGAGTTAAACTCAATCAACAATCATTCAAGCAATTTCAACTAAGTTTGTATCAAATTCAGGTTTCCAATCAAGTTGCCTTGATTGGAATGTCCAAGTGTGATCATGGAGCCAAATACACATGTGTTATGCATTGGTTTTCCCCACACTTGGTCACCAAAGTGATTATTATCTCGTCAACTTAATTTCTCAAGGGATGCATTGACATTTTGAGAAATCTAGTTGATCCTAACATCTCACCCCATATCTAGCAAACAAAAACGTTTTGTTAAACCTTATAGTTTGTGTGAGATGTCCCCAAAGTTACCCAATTGTTTCCCAACAATTTCGAAATAATCATGAAGGGTTTGAACGCAATTTGAAATTCACGAAGCGCGACACATTCCTAACTCCCTTCTTAGGAAACTAAATTCATTTTCGGGAAGTGGTTTAGTGAAAATGTCAACTAGGTTTGATTTGGACTCTACATGTGAGAGTACAATATCCCCCATAGCTACATGATCCCTAATGAAGTGGTGACGCACCTCAATGTGTTTAGTCCTAGAATGATGGACTGGATTCTTGGTTAGGTTAATTGTGCTAATGTTATCACATAACACTTGCACACCCTTGTAAATCAATCCATAGTCCTCTAAAGTATGTATCATCCACAACAATTGTGATACGCTCTCTCCCATAGCAATGTATTCTGCCTCGGTCGTGGAGAGAGCAACACAATGTTGCTTCCGACCTGACCAACTTACTAAGGACGAACCTAAGAATTGGCAGCCCCCACTTGTGCTCTTCCGGTCCAACTTACATCCAGCGTAGTCGGAATCCGTATAGCCAATTAAATCAAATGATTCGGTATGGGGGTACCAAAGACCGACCCCTATTGTGTCTTTGAGATATCTCAAAATTCGCTTAACAGCGATTAAATGAGATTCCTTGGCGCAGACTTGATACCTAGCGCACATACCTACAGCAAAAAAAATATCCGGTCGACTAGCTGTGAGGTATAGCAAACTACCTATCATGCTTCGATATTGAGTCAAATCAACGAGTTTACCACTCTCGTCATTGTCTAATCTTGTGTTTGTGGCCATGGGAGTGGTTACCTCCTTTGAATCACTCATATTGAATTTTCGAAGCATTTCTTGTGTATACTTTGATTGGTGCACATGGATACCATCGCGAGTTTGCTTGATTTCAAGTCCAAGGAAGAAAGTCAACTCTCCCACTAGACTCATTTCAAACTCACTCTCCATGTGTCCAATGAATTCATTTAAATAGCCCTTGTTGTTTGAGCCACAAATTATGTCATCGACATATACTTAGGCTACAAATATATTGTCACCATCTCTTCGTAGAAATAGTGTAGGGTCTATTTGGCCTCTAACGAAGCCCTTCTCAATTAGAAATGTCGACAACCGCTCATACCAGGCCCGGGGTGCTTGTTTAAGGCCATAAAGTGCCTTTTTGAGCTTGAACACGTGGTTTGAAAATTCGGTATTCTCAAACCCCGGAGGTTGTTCGACGTAGACCTCTTCTCTAATCAAACCATTTAGAAAGGTCGATTTGACATCCATTTGGAATAATTTGAAGCCACGATGCGCAGCAAATGCTTGCATCAATCGGATGGACTCTAATCGCGCCACGGGAGCATAAGTTTCATCATAATCAAGGCCTTCAACTTGACTGTAGCCCTTGGCTACCAAGCGTGCCTTGTTTCTAATGATTTCTCCCTTATGGTTCAATTTGTTCTTGAAGACCCATTTGGTTCCAATGATGGTGGTCTTCTTGGGTCTAGAGACTAAGTCCCAAACTTGACTTCTTTCAAATTGACCTAGTTCATCTTGCATTGCAATGATCCAATCGGGATCATTTAATGCTTCATCAATTTTTCTAGGTTCAATTTCGGAAATTAGGGCAACTTCATTAGCCTCATTCTGGAAGAATGATCTAGTTCTAACCCCATGATAGATGTCTCCAACAATTTGGTCTTGGGGATGACTAGAGGCTAATCTAGTTTGCCTTGGTGTTGGTGGTGCTTCTTGAATGGGTTCACTAGACGTGAGGTCTGCCTCAGGATCCGGCTGATCTATGGATTGTCTAGGCTCACCGTCATCAGATTCACTACCATCAACAACACTTAGAGTTTCATTCAAACATAGTCTCCTAAGTTCAAGTTGGACTCCTTCTACATTTTCTGATTGGTCACTTGATTTTGGAATTTCTTCAAAAACCACATCAGAAGACTCTTCAACTAATCTAGACTTCTTGTTGTAGACTCGATAGGCTTTGCTAACGAGGGAGTACCCGACTAGTATCCCTTCATCAGCCTTTGCCGTGAACTTTCCAAGATGATCCTTGGTGTTTAGGATGAACACCTTACAACCAAACACCCTAAGGTGTTTAACCGTAGGTGGTTTCCCAAACCAAAGCTCATGGGGAGTCTTTCCTAAAAACCTATGAATGAGGACCCGGTTTTGCACATAGCAAGCTGTATTTACAGCTTCAGCCCATAAGTAACTCGGGAGTGAGTACTCATTAAGCATGCTTCGTGCAGCCTCTTGAAGACACGGTTCTTCCTCTCTACAACACCATTTTGTTGTGGTGTTCTAGGAGTAGAGAACTCATGTCTATAACCCTATCTTGACAAAATTCTAAAAACCTTTGATTTTGAAATTCACCTCCATGATCACTTCTTTGTCTTAATAGTTAATGATTTTTCATTTTCAACTCTTCTACAAAAAGAAATGAAAACATCTAAGGTTTGGTCCTTATATTTTAAAAAGTAAGTCCATGTATATCTAGTGAAATCATCAATGATCACAAAGCAATATCTACTTCCATTCAATGATATGATAGTACTACAATCAAATAGATCCATGTGAAGTAAATCTAATGCAGTAGAAGTACTTACAGCGCTTTTACCTTTATGTGCAGATTTTGTTTGCTTACCCATTTGACATGCATCACAAAGTTTATCTTTCTCATACTTGATGCTTGGTAAGCCACGGACTAATCCCTTGTTGGCCAACTTCCGGATGTTCTTCATGTTCACATGTGCTAGCCTCCGGTGCCAAAGGGTGGACTCTTCTTCTTTTGACATGAAACACTTAGCAGAAACATTAGTAGCACTTTTAAATGAAACTTGATAAATATTGTCTACTCTTGTTCCTACTAGTACCGTGTCCAAGGTGTCATGTTGTCTAACTAGACATTGACTTGGTTGGAAATCAATTGTGTAACCCGTGTCACACAATTGACTCACACTTAGGAGATTAAATTTCATCCCCTTGACTAGAAGGACATTTGAAATTCTAAGACATTCGGATATTTGAATGTCTCCTATTCCTATGACCTTAAGACTACCATTGTTACCAAATGAAACATTACCTCTACTTTTCTTGTGAAGTGTGGTAAACAATGATCTATCCCCGGTCATGTGTTTGGAGCATCCACTATCAACGAACCAAGTTGATAGATGCTCCCCCTCAATCATAACCTACACAATTCGAAAAATAGAAGTTTTAGGTACCCAAACCTTGGGACCTAAAGCATCAACTAAACAAGACTTAGGCACCCATGCCTTGACAACTTTCTTTTGAACCTTGGGTGTCCTAGATTGTCTCATATCAGTCCTAGACATAAGAGACACGAATGAGGGTTCTTTGGACGGTAACCAATACCGGCCCTATTGTAGACTGCCCTTTGGGCATTCAAGATCATGTCTAGGGTTTAGAGCTAGTTGAGAACTA
>JAGFNQ010000058.1:480475-523338 GCA_024364735.1 Boesenbergia rotunda | reverse complement strand
ATGAAAGTCCTGGGAGAAGCAACCTATATCCTTGGATTAGAATCTATAGAGATAGATCAAAACGGTTGCTTGGTCTTTCGCAGTCCTACATATATAGACCGAGTGCTAAAAAGGTTTAGCATGTCAGAATCCAAGAAAGGTTACCTTCCCATCAGGCATGGGATCAACCTTTCAAAGTCTATGTGTCCGCGCACAGAAGACGAGAGGATTTGCATGAATAAGATTCCTTATGCATCCGCGATAGGATCTATCATGTATGCTATGTTATGTACAAGGCCCGATGTATCGTATGCTCTGAGCGTCACAAGCAGATACCAGTCGTATCCAGAAATGGATCATTGGGCGGCTGTCAAGACAATCCTTAAGTACTTAAGAAGAACTAAGGATGTGTTCCTAATATATGGAGAAGGAGATATGGTAATACGTGGGTATACAGATGCCAGTTTCCAGACAGATAAGGATGACTCCAAATCTCAGTCTAGATACGTATTTACTTTGAATGGAGGCGTAATAAGTTGGAAGAGTTCCAAACAAGACACCGCAGCGGATTCTACTAAGGAAGCCGAATATATCGCAGCTTCGGAAGCAGCAATGGAAGCAGTCTGGATCAAGAAGTTTGTCTCCGAACTTGGTGTGGTTCCAACCATTGATGAAGTAGTGCTGGTTTACTGCGACAACAATGGAGCTATTGCACAAGCAAAGGAACCAAGGTCTTATCAGCGATCCAAACACGTGCTTCGCCGCTATCATCTGATCAGAGAGATTATAAGTAGGAATGATATACAAATTGAGAAAATTCCCACTGAAAGGAATTTAGCGGATCCTTTAACTAAGGCCTTGCCTCAAAGCAAGTTTGAGGGTCATGTTAGAGCCTGTGGTATTGGATACCATAGCGATTGGCATTAGGCCAAGTGGGAGTTTGTTAGTAATATGAGAGAAGTGTCCTAAGGCAATCGCCTTATGATTGTAATCATTTACTTTAATAAATGAAAATTCACTATTTGAGTATACATGTTTGTGTATTTGATTGGGATCTTAAACTCATTTACTGAATGTTCGCAATACAATTCACAGCATGAGAGAATTTGTGATGGAATCACAACTAGTGATTATCTCTACATGTGCAATTGTGAAGTATTGAAAATATCCCTAGTCGATAAATTGATAAATACGGACACTGTCAATTCTGTTGAGACTAGCATGGGTTATTCTCTAATCAGCTGATTCTCACTGGCTGGTGACATTGGGATGTCCGGAGATAAACATCAATGCTAGTTAAGGGAACTAGTTCATTGGAGTGACTGGCTGTAAAACATCATATGGTAATCTATATATAGACCTGTCAGTGAAGTTCTTACTGCAGCTTAAGTGAGATGTTCCTTTGACTTGCGGTGTTCAAGTCATCTTGGTCATGGAGACTTATACTTTAACATCTTAAGCAAGCATCTCCAAGGAGGTGTGGACCCAGGATGGTTGGGTATAAGTCGAAGTGCCCGAAGATGTTTGAACAGCCTACAAAGGATTCACCACTCCTTGCGAGGGGATGTATACCCAAGGCCTATCATCGGATTGTTACTCAAAGCCTCTGGCTAGAGCATAACATGTTTAGAGTATGAGTCTCTTATATACATGAGAGTAATTAGAATCCAAAGGACGAGAGAACGTTACTTGGGCTAGGTGTGACGTAGTCAGCCTAGTGGAGACTGACACACATAGACCGTGTCCTGAACCAAGTGGGTATAAGATGGTGAAGGGAATGAGGCACGATTCATTAGAGCTGCTGAAGGGTTTCAGAATAATTTCTGAGGTCAACCGTTGATCTTTCGATTAATTGGGGGTCATCATGTACTACTAGGTGCCACTCATGATCGTTCTATAATTGGATGATTATAGACGGCCAACATAAATCGAAAGCCTATTTAGTCACACGACTACGAGTAATCCGAGGGATTTAAAACGAGTTGAAAATTGGATTTTCCAATCAAGAGAAATAAGTCGAATCTGAATTTATTAGAGGCGCATGGGAAACTTAAAATGGCTAAATCTTTTGAAAGCTTATTGGACGAATTAAATGAGTTTAATTCGCGAGGTGTTGACTTGGTGTGGCCGGCCCACCCTCTTTGGTTTTGGCCGGCCACAATAAAGGAGAGAAACCAATTTATTTGGTTTAAATTATAAAATAAATCAAGCACGATTTGTTTTATAAAATTATTGATAAATAAGTTTATATAAAGAAATTTATATAAAGAAATTTTATAAAGAAATTTATAGAAATTTATTCTTTTTATGGAAATTAAAATGAACCATGGATCGGTTTATTTTAATTTTATAAAATCAATTATGAATTGATTTTTCCATGATAAGAAAAATTTATATAATTTTCTTGTAAATTTTATTCCATAATAAAAGGAGAGATGTGTTTGTTTTATTATAAATTTAGTTATAATAAAACTTGGCATAACGGAATAATTCATAGGAAAATTTATAGGATAAATTTCTTATGAAAATTTATTCCGTTAAAATGGAGACTTGGCGATGGAGAGGCTACTATATAAAGGAACCAAGGCTAGGCTTGAATTCCTGAATTGAGTAATCAAGAGATTAAGTAGCTACCTCTCTCTCTCTAATTCTCTCCCTCTCTCTCTCTACGGTCGGTGCCCACTTTCTCTCTCTAGGGTCAGCTCTCTCTCTCCTCCCCTAGGGCCGGCGCACCACCTAGGGTTGCCGCGAGCCTCCTCCACCAAGAAGGTGCCAAAGAAGAAGTAGAAGCGGGTCGCATCTCCTTCCTTCCCGGAATCTTGATTCCGTTGCTTGGTGGTTAGTTTCCATCTTTCTCTCTTGATATTCTAGTTGTGCTTTTGGAGAATCTAGTAGTTCTCGTCGGCACAAAACTCATGACTTTGCGAAGTCATCCCGAAGTGAACTCGGCGTGGACTCGAATAGAGGCGGAGCTTCCAAGGAACGCTACGGTTGGATCTCGTCCCTTACTTCGAGTTACGCGAGGTATTAAGTAAATTAGTTTACTTTCTGCAAAATTTTAATTTATGATTATGTCTCCACACCTTAAGGTTGCATGCTAGATACGTGGTTAAAATAATTTAAGAAATTATTTATGCTAAAAACTTCCGTTGCACGTAATTAAATTTTAAAGTTACGAACCCGTATGCGTGTCAACATGCACCCGGTCCCAACAAGTTTATGGTACCCTAAAGTTCCCTAGGGTTTCGGCCCATCTCAACATGTCATGGATAGGATGAGGTCTAACCTTTCAAGCATATTTATTATGTTTTCCTATGATTTAATGGATCTCAATGATGAATGATAGGAATTTTTCCATATGCTTGTGACCCTCTAGGGTTTCGGCCAAGGTCCCAAAGTAGGGCTAGGATTTAGAGGTAACTCCAATTATGGGGTTTGATGGCTCCCTAAGATCTTGCATGTAATGTATGGATGTTCTTTTACTCATGGAACCCTTCCTATTGAGTGAGTGATGGAGCCTCATGCCATGGAACTTTCGGCCAACTCCCAAGGTTTAGGGTTTGGGTTGGGTTGAGATCACAAAGATGCATGTTTATAGGATATTATGATGTATGTATATGTTTAAGTATGTTGGAAGAATTTTTATGCCACTTAAAATCCTAGCTTATGTGTCATGACTTGTATGTTAGGTCATGTGCTATGATGATTCATAAATGTTTAGACCATGTGCCATGAACCTAGGGAAATGTATCATGTATGATAAGATCTAGGCATGTTTTTCTATGTACCATGATCATGCATGTTTTATGAATTAAGATGCTAATTTTGTATGTATGCCATGATTTATGAATGATATGTATGTATGCCATGTTTTGTGAATGACATGTATGTATGTCATGCTTATGAATGATATGTATGTATGATATGTTTGAGAATGAAGATGATGAATGAAAATGATGACCATGGCTCTAAGATAAAATGATGTAAGCATGACATACCTTATGAATGAAGATAATGAATGATGATGAATGTTCATGCCTTTAAGGCATCATGATGTTAAGTATGAATGATGAAATGTTAAGTATGTTTATGTCATGCTAAGGGATGGGCACCTTAAGAACGCCTCGGTTTTGGACTATCGTAGCTGTCCACAGTTCTTATGTCAAGTTTCATGAAACAAGATTATGTTTATGCTAAGAATGTTCTATGAATGATGAAGCATGTGAAGTATTTTACTTTTATGAATGGACTTGTACCGGACCGAAGAATGGTCCAAGGGATGGGCACCTTAAGAACGCCCCGATTCTGGACTACCGAAGCTGTCCACGGTTCTGGGACTACCGAAGCTGTCCAACAGGGATGGGCACCTTAAGAACGCCTCGGTTCTAGGACTATCGTAGCTGTACTTACCCTAGTAGGTCGAGATTAGCTATCTCGTATTTACTTAGGGATGCGCGCATATGATGTATGTATGTGGTACAAGTCGGGGACCCCCTATGATGTTATGATTATGTTTAAGTATTTATAACTATGGTTTTCAAATTAAGCATCCTTATGATATATGCATTTGACTCATGCATTCATTCATGTTATGCATTATGCCATGAAAAGTATGTTTATGTTTATGATTCATGTTAAGAATGATACCATGATAAGTATGCTTAAGCTTATGTTTATGTTAAGAAGGATGCCATGAAAAGTATTTTTATGTTTATGATTCATGTTAAGAGTGATGCCATGATAAGTATGCTTAAGCTTATGTTTATGTTAAGAATGATGCCATGAAAAGTATGTTTATGTTGATGATCCATGTTAAGAAGGATACTATGATAAGTATGTTTATGTTTAGGGTGATGTCACGAAATATGCTATGATGGGTATGTGCTAGGTTTATGCTTTATGTTCGGAATTATGCAATGTCAACTGTTTCATGTTTATGAATATGTGACGTATGGATTTTTGTGAGTAGGAAAGGGTCTTACCAAGCCTATGTGCTTATAGTTTTATTTTCTTATACCGCAGATCAAGCAAGAGGTTACTAAGGGAAGCAGCAGGAGGGGCAAGAGCATGTGTGTGTGTGATAGTGACATGACAAAGGATTCTCTTAGTTACACATATCGCATGTCTTGGGTTTTGAAATACTTCCTTAGATTCCATGCTATGCTTATAATGGTTATGTTTAATAAATGACTTAAGACTCATGATGTTTATGGATAAGTTACTTGCTACTTATGATGATTATGAATAAGTTATGGGATGGTTATATCATGATGCTATGCATGTCGTTAATATGCTAAGTCCAATGACACCAAGTTCATGAATGACAATGTAGGCATGTATAGATAATTCATGTATTAGTTGCATGGTTAAAAATGTAACACCCGCTTTTTTTTTTCCTAAAGCGGCGTTACGTTAACATACTTAGGGCATGTAGACATCATAATGCAGCGGAAACCTTTAACTTACTCCTACATGCACTTACTACCATTTCAAGCACCATAACATGGGAACTTAGCGTAGTAACTTTATACTTAGCATCATATCATACTTAGCATCATGTCATTCGTAGCATCATGTCATACTTAGTATCATGTCATAGAGTCATACTTAAACACATAACAGTAAAGATAAAGTTCTATCATGAGACGAGCAACCATATTGCTCCTTGGCCAAGTCACTATCACACACATTCTTTGATGCCCTCCTGCTGCATCCTTACTGTCCCCTTGCGTGATCTGCGGTATAAGAAAATAAGACTATAAGCACACAGGCTTAGTAAGACTCTTTCCTACTCACTAAAACCATTCATCATTCATTCATGAGCACATAAGCCATTACATACTTAGTGCTTTACATACTTAGTGGTTTACTTAGGACATAAGCCTTTTCATCACTTAGCATACATTCGTCATGGCATAAACATAACATAATCATCTTCATAGCATAGCATAAACATAACCATAAACCTTCATGGCATGGCACAATACTTGGCGTAGACATAAACATCGTAACATTCATAGCATGGCATAGTGCTTGGCATAGACATAGACATAACCAACATAACTTCATAAACATTCTTAGCACGAACCTAAATCAAATCATGGCGTCCTATCTCAGTATAACATAGTTAAAACATGGCATCATAAATTGGTATGGACATCATTAAAATCATGGCATTCTAACTTAGCATAAACATAATTAAATCATGGCATTCTAAACTAGCATGAACATAAATCCAATCATGACATTCTATCTTAGCATAAACATAATTAAATCATGGCATCCTAACCTAGCATGAACATAAATCAAATCATGATATTCTAACTTAGCATAAACATAATTAAATCATGGCATCCTAAACTAACATGAACATAAATAAAATCATGGCATTTTAAACTAGCATGAACATAAATAAATCATGGCATCCTGAACTAACATGAACATAGATAAATCATGGCATTCTAAATTAGCATAAATACAATCAAATCATGGCATCATATAGTAACATGAGCATAAACAAAATCATTTGCATAAACATATCTTGCATAAACTTACTTTGCATAAACATACTTTGCATAATATTCTTATCATAATTATAATGCATAACATGGATGGATGCATGAGGCAATTGCATATATATATATATATATAAGGATGCTTAACCTTTTAAAACATACTTTTAATGCTTAAACATATTCATCATATCATTGGGCCCTGGCTTGTACCATATACATACATCATAAGCGCGCATCCCTAAGTAAATACGAGGTAGCTAGCCTCGACCTACTAGGGTAAGGACAGCATAGTCGGTAGTCCCCGAACCGAGGCGTTCTTAAGGTGCCCATCCCTGTTGCACAGCTACGGTAGTGCCAGAACCGTGGACAGCATAGTCGGTAGTCCAGAACCGGGGCGTTCTTAAGGTGCCCATCCCTTGGACCCATACTTCGGTCCGGTACAAGCCCATCCATAAAGTAAAATACTTTACATGCTTCATTATTCATAAGACATTCATGGCATCTTTAACATAACATAACTTGTTACGGCTCGGCCCGTCTACCGGCCCATTTACCGGTCCTCACAACCGTCGTACCGTCAACCATCGACCGTGCCGTTTAGCATATTTATGCCTTAAAGACATAAGCATCATCTTTCATTCATAACATGGCATAGGTACACATTATTCATAAGCATGGCATACATACATTTCATTCATAAGACATGGCATTCATGCATATCATTCATAAGACATGACATTCATACATATCATTCATAAGACATGGCATTCATGCATATCATTCATAAGACATGGCATTCATACATATCATTCATAAATCATGGCATTCATACATATCATTCATAAATCATGGCACATGTCTTAAACATTCATGACCTAATCATATAAATCTTGACATATAACTAATGGTTTGGTTAACATGAAACTCTTCCATTTTACTTAAGGACCCTTTGGTCCCATACTTAAGACCAACCCTAATCCTTTAGCCCTAATCCTCCTCTTGGCCGAAACTTCAAGGCCATGGGGGTATGGGAAAAATTCCATTAAACCCCAAAACAATTGCTACACCAATCATACCTTACCATAGGGCCATTGGGACCCTTACTTGGAATAAGTCCTAACTTTTTCCCCCCTTTAGGGTACTTGGCCGAAACCCATGGGGTCTCTAGACCATGTGGAACATTCACATAAACACCCTCCATCTCCTTAATATCATGATAAAACATAAAACATACACTTGAGGTTTTAAACCCAACCCTACACAAGGGTTCTTGTTGTTGGCCGAAACCCTAGGGTATCCTAGGGTACTCAAAAAATTACCAAAAATTATACATAATCTCTAAACATCATCAGGGAACATTAAATATCATTATAAAGATTTTTAGCATCATTATGGACCCTAAAACCTTGTGGCCGAAACCCATAGAGTCTCTAGGGTATTGATGTTGTTTCTTTCATGTTGGCCGAAACCCTAGGGTGTCCTAGGGTACTCCAAAAATTTTACTTAATCCCTAGACATCATAAGAGTTCATTAAACATCATTATCAAGATTTTTATCACCATTAAGAACCATAAAACCTAGTGGCCAAAACCCATAGGGTCTCTAGGGTACTTGGTTTTGTCTCTTTCAACATAAGGGTACTTAGGGTACCCCAAAAATTCTCAAAAATTCCATTTAACCTCTAAACATCATAAGGGAATATTAAACAACATTATAATGATTTTTGGCATAATTATAGACTCCTAAAACATTGTGGCCGAAACCCTTGACCTTGGGTTCTTGGTTTTTTTCTTCTTTTCAACATCAAATCCAAAAACTCCCAATATATCATGCTAAAAATTGTGGAAATCATAAGAAACTATTATACCACAGGTGAGGGAGTCTTACCTTGGGTTTCTTGATTTTTCGAACCTTGAAAGGGAAGAAGATTGCAAAATCATTGGATCCTTGCCTCCTTGTCCTTGTATCCTTGGAAAAACCCTTAGATCTTGGAGATAAGACCTCTTGTGGAGCTTTTTCCAAGGGGAAACCCTTCCTTGGGTATTCGGCTAGGATGAGGGGAGGAAGAGTTTCGAAAATGCAAGGAAATGGGAAGAAGCGGTAACTCCCAAACCCCCTATTTATCATCCATTAAGGAGGCAAATGAAGAGTCTCTCCATGACCCTTCATCTTCTTCTATGCCTTAACCCATATCCACTTCATTCCCTCCTAACAATACCTTGCTAGGTGAGTTGGTTAGTGCTTACATGGTTGTACAAGAGGTCCAAGGTTCAATCCTTGTCTCATGCACCTTTATTTTTATTTTATTTTTATTTCATTTATTTTATTATTTTTCATTTTTCATAATTTCCGAAAATCCCCCTAAAATCACCCATAATTGTGCTAATATTCCTAAATAAAATTCTTTTATATTTATATTAATTTTACCTAATTAATACCCATTTTTGGAGCCCATTTAAAGCTCATTAGTACCTAATTTCTCCATTAAACTAGGAAAATTAGGCTAAGACTTACCCGTAATCAGGCTAATATGCTTAATTAAATCCTATTTATATTTATAATAATTATTACCTAAATCCACCTATAATTAGGGTACCAAAAACCTCACATAAGGCCCATTAATACTTAGTTTTCTCAATTTAAATGAGAAAACATGGATTTTCTAGGCCGAAGTTCGTATTAATACCTCTAGGTTCCTCAGAAAATTATCTAAACATGCTTAATATTTTAAGAAAATATTAAGAGAATTTTCCGGGTCGTTACAAAAAACATGTGTCGAAGAAAAAAAGTATTCCGCTGCATTAAGATGTTCATAAGCCCTATGTATGTTAGCGTAACACCGCCTTTCGCCACACCTTAAGGTGTGGGAAAAAGGTGGGCGTTACAGTACCATGGCAGAATATCAGTATTTCCAGAACTTTCAGCAGCCTTGTCAGAATTATCAACAGCCTTATTCTCAATTCCAGAATTGTCACCAAAATTTTTAACTATTCCAGCCTTATCAAGATTTTTAGCAATCAAATCAAGGATTTCAGCTGCTAAATGAAGATTTTCAGCAGCCTTATTCAAATTTTCAACAACCCAATTATCAATTTCTGCCACAATTCTAGCAATTTCAGTAAAGTTTTCGACCATATCAGAATTTTCAGCAACCCATACAGAATTCACAACAATATTTTCAACTTTCGTAGCAAGAATTTCAACCATATAATCAGAATTTTCAATTTCAAAATCAGAATTTTCAACCCCAACAATTTCAGTCTTTTGGTCAACAATTTCAGCTGTATGATCAGAGTTTTCAAAACCATAATTTTGAGCAACCTCCACTAAGTTGTCAACCAAATTTTCAACAATATAAGCAGCCCATTCACTCATTTGATCAGCCCCAATAGCTCCAATTTCAGAATTCACAACCTAGTCGTGATTTTGAGCAACCTAGTGAATCATTTCAAGCCCTACAAGAATTACATACCAATCAAGGAGACTTTGAGGATTCTAGTGAGCTTGAAGCACAACAACAAAGGCTGGAGGAGATTTTGCAATAGCTTATACAACAACAAAGCTTACAACAACAAGAGAAGGAGACCACTCTTCAAAACATTAAAAGATACATTGGACAAATAGTCAGTGGAATGAATCAACTGTTGGTGTAGAAAGCACCATATCGAACCTTGTTTTGATATTGGCAAAGGGTTCAAAGTTAAGTTCTATTTGTGATCTAATGATGTTACTCAAGTGCGCAGGAAAAGTCCTAGTGAAGGGCTACTAGGCACCTGGCGAAAGGCTTCCAGGAAACAAAGTCCTAGCGAAGGACTGCTAGGCACCTGGCGAAGGAATGCTAGGATACAAAGACCTAGCGAAGGACAGCTAGGCACCTGGCGAAGGAATGCCAGGATACAAAGACCTAGCGAAGGACAGCTAGGCAACTGGCGAGGGAATGCCAGGATACAAATCCCTAGCGAAGGACTGCTAGGCACCTGGCGAACGAATGCCAAGATACAAAGACCTAGCAAAGGACTGCTAGGCACCAAGCGAAGGGCAGCTTGGTACTAAAGACCTGGCGAAGGACAGCTAGGCACCTGGCGAAGGACTGCTGGGCAAAAGTCCAACCGGAGGAGCCAGTTGGCATCAGGTACATTCTCCCGAGAGGAGTAGGTGAGGACGCGTTCCCCAATGAGGGAACAGTAGGCGTCGGTTCGACCTAGGGCTCCATTTTGGAGGCCCAAAGTCAGAACCAAGACAGCTAAGGCTGTATAAAATTAATATAATATTGCTTTATGTTGTTTTGGACTAACCCTGGATGCAGGACCGAAGGAACGAGTGACTGCAGCTCAGAGAGCCTCAAAGGAGTGAGGCAGCAGCTGACCAGGGTGCTCGGAGTGTCCCGGGCGCCCCAAGGTGAACACAAACAACTGAAGCAAAGGAAATGTTTCTGCAGCTCACGGGCAGGGCGCCCCCGCTGCTCCCGAGCACCCCCAGGTGAAGCCAACGAAGCAAGCCAGCAGAAGCCAAACGGATGAGGTTTAACCCGGTCAATCCAGGCGCCCCCAGCGTCCCGGGCGCCCCGGGTGCTCCGGGCGCCCCGGGTGCTCCGGGCGCCCCGGTCAAGATCTGATCCTGAGTTTGAAGGGATCAGAAGATGACCGAGTGAAAGTCGGATCGATAGACACGTGGGGGGGTGCCCCCGATGTTTCGAGCACCCCCAGGACCTATAAAAGGGCCCTCGACCCCAAGTCTTCGAACAACTTCTTCCAACGCTTACACTCTCTTCTGCTCCCGCGCTTTGCTCCGGAAACCTCCCGATTCAAGACTCAAGAGCCGACGACGTCCCGCTGCTCCGAAAAGACTACCTACATCGGATGTCGGTAAAAGAAGAATTTTTCTTTTTAAAGTTTACTTTTGCTATACTTGTAAATTCAATCTTGTAAACTGATTTGCGCACTTATAGAATTGCCCGCAGAAAACGGTCAACGACCGTGGGCCTTGGAGTAGGAGTCGACCTAGGCTCCAAACCATGTAAAACTACCTGTGTTCGCGATTGTGTTTATTTCGCTGCGTATTTGCTCTAAGTTTTCATCCGAAAAGCATTTTCCGATATTCACCCCCCCTCTATCGGTTCTCTCGATCCAACAAGTGGTATCAGAGCGGGGTAGTTCAAACTTGGTGCAACCACCAGTTTGAAAGTTTTTCGGATTTACAAAATTTTTAATCTTATTTTTTTCCTTTCTAGTTATCAACACCACTCGATCTTTTTCGCCTTTTATTTTAAAATAAAAATATCTGTAGGTGGATTTAAAATATCTTTTTTACACCTTTATTTTAAAATATCTTTTTCTCCTTTTTTAATTTTGAATTCTCATTTTTTCACCAAAAGTTAGAATTATTAAAATAATCAATTTTTGAAAATTTATCATACACTTTTTTATTATTATTTTTTCTCAAAAATCGTGCTACCTTAATCTGAGCAAATTTTCTCCCAAACATTAAAGTCTTACTTTTTATCATTAATCAAAATTGGTAAAGTAACATTTTTAAAAATTTGACATAAAATTTTTATTATTATTTTGTCTCAAAATTCGTGCAATATATTTTGTTAGGTTAATTTTCTCTCTCTCCCACACTACTAATCCAAGACCAAGTCTTGGTACATTTCTATTTTTTCTCTTTGTGTGCAAGAATTATCCTTAATGGTCAGTCAAGAATGGAACAGTATTCGTCGTCCTCTATTCTCTGGCGAGAACTTCAGAATCTGGAAGGGGCTAATGGAATCCCACCTAAAAGCCCATCTAGAGCTATGGATGATAATCCAAACGGGGTTTACAGTACCTATAGAAGATGGAATATCGATCGCCTGGGATAAATTAGACGAACCAACTCTGAGGAAGATCGAGACAGATGCAAAGGAGACTGCAATCCTACAATGTGGCCTAACCAAGGAGCAACTCGAACTAGTAGGTCCATTCAAATGTGCGAGAGAAATTTGGGAAAAATTGATTAGCCTTCATCAAGAGATCTCAGAAGAAGAAGAAGATCAGGTAAGCTATCTTGCACTCTCAATCCAAGCACAAATAGCCGAACTAGAGTCAGAAGACGAATTGACTGAGACAAAAATGGTAACCAATATTGAATCATTTTTTGAATTACAATTAAGTAATCAAACAAATACTGTAATGGTCGAGGAAGGTGTAATTTCTATTGCAGGAAAAACTCCAAGAGAACCACCAAAGAAGAAGCCTCAACCTGTACCCGAGTCTGACTCAGACTCGGAATCACAAGACAATGGAGGAGATCGACCCAAACTGGTCCGGTTGACTCGCGACCACTACAAAATACTGAAGAGACAATCAATCAAAAAGAAAGATGACTAAAATCAAGGGGGAGATTCCCAACCGGAAATCAAAAGGTAAATTTATAGTATTTGAAAATCCATTATTTATCTTGAATAATATGATTGAACCTTATAAATTAGTTAAAGCAAACATTAGTAAATTGGAGCAAGAAGATGAAATATTGAAACATAAGGTCAAAATGATAGAAAGACTAATTCACAATCTTGCTAATTCTAAAAACCCAGAATATCATTACAAGTATGACGTGACTTAGTTGATTACTCTTCTTGCTTGTTTATTTTATTATGCTTTGAATTAGGATTGGTTAGTTTAAGGACTGAACCAACTTAACTAAAATTTGAACAACATAGTATTGGGTGGAGGTGAGATGATAGTACGTTAGGGAAGCCTTTTCTAATAAGGTCAAGTATACACTACTTGGTCTCATTAGACTGGTGAAACTAGCCGAAGCTACCGATCCAAGACCCAAACTAGTTAGACCAGAATTTACCAAAAAGTAATTTTGAAGATGAAATTTCACTAAAAGGCTTTGTCTAGGAAAGGGTTGATGATCCAATAAGGCTACGGCCAAAGAAGGCCTTGTGCCTCGCCAAGACCTGGAAGCCAATTTTTGAAATTCAAATTCAATTCACTCTTTGTTAAATTCGAATCTAACATAAATTTTTAGTTAATTTTAGATCCAAATATCTCTTTTCAAAATAAATTTAAATTGGGTTTAAAAATTAATTTAACATTTCAAAATTAATTATGGCCTTTTCAAAATAAATTTTTCTATTAAAATATGCATCTCACAAAATAGTTAAGGATATCCTGTTCTGTCACTTAAGAATGGGTGAGATGCTTAGGACCTAAAAGTTGAGTCGAACCCAACCAACTAATTAAATTTAATCAAATCTTAATTAAATCAATTAAATTCAATCAAATCTTAATCAAATCAATTAAATTTAATTAAATCTTAATAAATTAAATTTAACTCAATCAAATTCAAATTTAATACACCTGACTTTTAAAATTCAAATTTAATTCAACTGACTTTTAAAATTCAAATTTAATTCAACCGAACAACTTTCAAAATTAAAATTCAATTCAACTAAACAAACTTAACCCTCTAAATTTTAATTTTCTCAAAAATCAAATTTAACTTTTTAATTAAGAGTTAATGTTTCAAATCATTGTAATTAAAATCAAGTCCCTTTTGTTCACTAATCTGAAATTTATTTCATAACATTTATTTCTTTCCTTTACCATTAGATAAACATTTCATTCAGACATTCAATTTATTCTTGTATGGCAAAAAGTCACCTTGGGATTACTTAGGATATTTTTTGTCTACAGTCCGGGCTTAGATATTTATAATTTTTTTGAAAAAAAAACTTATATTTTTTAAATCATTTCCCCTTTTCAGTTTTCTATATTCATTTTCTCAAATAGGAGAATGAAACTATGTCTCAAATCATTAAAACAAAATACTTTTTTTTTAAAACTTAGTTTTCTTCTATTTGTGCTTGAATCAAACCCTAAGACTAAGAGGAGGATTAACTTGTGGTCAAACAAGCCTCCTAGGACTGTGTCAGGTTTAGGGGGAGTTCAAATTAAAGAAGAAGTTTAAAAATACTATGTTTTCAAACTATCACTTATGTTTTTCGAAAACTATGCTATCATATGTCTTTCAAACAATCATTTTTTAAAAATATTAATACATCAAAATTCATTTTAAGAATTGTGATTTTGATAAACCCTAAAGACACAAAGGAGGTCTACTTAATGATCAACAAGGTATCCTAGGATTGTGTCAGACTGGAAAATAAACCTAGTCAAGTAAAAAATTATGTTTTCAAAATGCATAATACTTTTCAAAAATTATTTATATTTCTCAAAGTCTAATAGTTTTCAAAAACAGTACTTAGACTTTCCAAAAATGGCTCAACCTGTTTTTTTAAATTACTTGCATATTTTTCGAAAATGCATATTTTTCAAAAATGCATATTTTTTCATAAGTACTTCTATTTTTCAAAATATAATGTTTTCAAAAGGTACTAATACTTTTCTAAGGCAACAGTACTCTAAGTATGTGAATTTTCTAAAGATTTGCCAATAAATACAAAATCTTTTTGGAACTTTGTTGGTACAATTTAAGCTTTTTGCTAGGCTTTCAAGAGTTATACTAAGTATTTTTATGTTTTCAAAACTCATAGGCTCTGATACATAATTTTTTTTCTTAAGACTTCTTTCAAAATATATTTCTTTATTAATAAACAGCTAAGAAAAGAAAAAGCTTAAATTGTTCAAAATCAAAATGTTTTTCAAAAGTTTTCTCTTATTTAAAAAGCAAAGTTGAATTTCTAAGTGTGCTTTCAAAAATTTCTAAGAGAATCTTTTTTCTAAGTAGATTTTTCCTTAGTAAACAAAGTTTGTCTGAGCAAAAACTATGAAAATTTTTAGGCAAATGTTAATATGTAAAGTTTTCATAGTAAACAAATCTTTGTTTTGGCAAAAACTTGTCCATTTAAAGATTTTTTTTAATAGTTTTAAATGCACAAAATGTGTTCCAAAGAAATTTTTCTATGTGTGCAAAAGTTGAAATTTTTTAAAGGAAAGTTGTTTTCAAAATGTTGGCTAAAGTAAGCTACAGTTAAGTTTTTTTTTGAAAATTATGTTTTTAAAGTAAAAAAAAAACATATAAGGAGAAGAATTTCACATTAAGGGGGAAAAAAAGGAAAGAGTGAAAGAAAGAGAAAAAGGAAACTTTGTTTAATTTTTATCTCTTTTACAAAAAGTGCTTCAAAAATTTCTAAGTGTTTCAAAACTTTTTTTTAAGTGCATGTTTTTTTTAAGTAAAATATTTTTTCTTAGTAAACAAAATTTATCTGAGCAAAAACATTTTGAAAATTTTGGTAAATAAAGTTTTTTGCTGAAAAACTTGTCGGGGAATTTCTTAAAGATTTTGTTTTTAAATGCAAAAGTGTTTCCAAGCAAATTTTTTCTAAGTGTGCAAATTTTTTTTGTAAACAAATTTTTCCCCAATTCTCAAAGTTGAATTTTTTAAGGGAAATTTGGCTTCAAAATTTTGCCTTAGTAAACTTTTTTAGTAAAATTCTTTTTGCAAAGCCTTGTAAGTAAAAGTTGTTTAACAAAATTTAGGCTTGCAAAATTTTTCAAAATGGAAAATTGTCCAAGTATAAAAATTTTCTAATGCAAAGGCTTTTACTCTATTTTTTTAAACACTTTGTCAAAAACTTAAAAGTTTTACAAAAACTCAAAACTCCCTATTAGAAACCTTGTTCGCCCATGTATGTTTTTGATATATGTCAAAGGTGGAGGAAAGGTCAAAGTTAAGTGTTTTAAGTGTTTTATAACACAAGTATTCAGGGTTTTAGGGGGAGTATGAGGAATAAATTTTTTTTTCAACTCTACATCTATTCTATTCATAAACAGTTATACTTCATTGTTTACCTTATGTTCTTAATTGATATAAGTTTTTACTTAATATTGAATTGTGTTGCCATAAATCAATAAGGGAGAGATTGTTGGTGCAGAAAGCACCATATCGAACCTTGTTTTGATATTGACAAAGGGTTCAAAGTTAAGTTCTACTTTTGAACTAATGATGTTACTCAAGTGCGCAGGAAAAGTCCTAGCGAAGGGCTGCTAGGCACCTGGCGAAGGGCTGCCAGGAAACAAAGTCCTAGCGAAGGACTGCTAGGCACCTGGCGAAGGAATGCCAGGATACAAAGACCTAGCGAAGGATATCTAGGCACCTGGTGAAGGAATGTCAGGATACAAAGACCTAGCGAAGGACAGCTGGGCACCTGGCTAGGGAATGCCAGGATACAAATCCCTAGCGATGGACTGGTAGGCACCTAGCGAACGAATGCCAAGATTCAAAGACCTAGCAAAGGACTGCTAGGCACCAAGCGAAGGGCAGCTTGGTACTGAAGACCTGGCGAAGGACAGCTAGGCACCTGGCAAAGAACTGCTGGGCAAAAGTCCAACCGGAGGAGCCGGTTGGCATCAAGTACATTCTCCCGAGAGGAGTAGGTGAGGATGCGTTCCCCGATGAGGGAACAGTAGGCGTCGATTCGACCTAGGGCTCCATTTTGGAGGCCCAAAGTCAGAACCAAGACAGCTAAGGCTGTATAAAATTAATATAATAATGTTTTATGTTGTTTTGGACTAACCCTGGATGCAGGACCGAAGGAACGAGTGTCTGCAGCTCAGAGAGCCTCAAAGGAATGAGGCAGCAGCTGACCAGGGCGCTCGGAGTGTCCCGGGCGCCCCCAAGGTGAACACAAACAACTAAAGCAAAGGAACTGCTTTTGTAGCTCACGGGCAGGGCGCCCCCGTGCTCCCGGGCGCCCCCAGGTGAAGCCAACGAAGCAAGCCAGCAGAAGCCAAACGGATGAGGTTTGACCCAGTCAATTCGGGCGCCCCCAGCATCGTGGGCACCCTGGTCAAGATCTGATCCTGAGTTTGAAGGGATCAGAAGCTGACCGAGTGATAGTCGGATCGACTGATACGTGGGGGGGGCGCCCCCGACGTTCCGGGTGCCCCCAGGACCTATAAAAGGGCCCTTGACCCCAAGGCTTCGAACAACTTCTTCCAACGCATACACTCTCTTCTGCTCCCGCGCTCTGCTCCGGAAACCTCCCGATTCAAGACTCAAGAGCTGACGACGTCCCGCTACTCCGAAAAGACAACATAAATCGGACGTCGGTAAAAGAAGAGTTTTTCTTTTTAAAGTTTACTTTTGCTATACTTGTAAATTCAATCTTGTAAACTGATTTGTGCACTTATAGAATTGCCCGCAGAAAATGGTCAACGACCGTGGGCCTTGGAGTAGGAGTCGACCTAGGATCCGAACCAAGTAAAACTACCTGTGTTCGCGATTGTGTTTATTCCGCTGCGTATTTGCTCTATGTTTTCATCTGAAAACCGTTTTTCGATATTCACCCCCCTCTATCGGTTCTCTCAATCCAACATCAACTACAAGCCCAAGGATCAAGAAAATTACCTTTTCAAGCTACTCCAAATCTTAAGGGGCATGATTGTGAGTTAACTTTGAGGAATGTGGAAGTAGTTTCAAGTCTTAATTCTCAAGAGGTTGGTTTTTCTGAAAAATTTTCAGCAACCTATTTTCCATCTCGGATCAGTCCAAAAAATGATTTTATATCAGTTCAAGGTGATCCTAGTGCAGCCTAAGACCTTTTTCAATTGATTTAGCAGTTTTGGTGGATGATGAAGAAGAAATCCATAAAATCAGGGTACCTACAGTAGCTAGTCTTCTTGAAATCCTTGCTCAAAATTCATTTTCAAATTTTTCAGCTCAAGAGGAAGAACCAAAAGCCTCTGTACCTTTTTCACAGTACCCCAGAGAGGATCCTCCTATTATTAGCAAGGGTATTTTAGAGAAAGTTGTTGAGGCAGATTTAATTGCTAAAGAAGTTTCACTTGAGATAGTGGGAGGAGATTTTATTTCTGAGGAAGCTGAGGGTGCATTAGTTGTGGAGGAATTGGAGGAGACGGATAGAAAAGCTAGTGACAGCCTTGAATTCAAATTTGAAGCTCTATAGGATCCTTCTCACCTTTTATTTTGTGATGATATAGTTTTTATCGGTCCTAATTTTTCTAATATGATTGTTGCAGATATGGTTGATAAAGCATGCATTGGAGATGATTCTACAGGTGTAGGGGATTGCACAGAGCCCCAGAGACCACCACCATTGACTGATACATTAGAAGATTCAGAGGATAAGCTAGAAAGTGTAGGGACTTGCATGGTGGATGCAAGAACCCAAGAATCACCTATTTCAGTTGAATGCCCACCCGAACCTGAACCTGAAGTGGAGCCCTTACTTGACCAGGAGGAGACCACTTTTACATCTACTCTTGTAGAACCTCCAGGTATTCTTCAGCATGATTAGGTAAGTATTTCTCCTATTTCTTTAGAAGAATTCATAGAGGTACCTAGGGTTGATTTTGTTTGTTGTGATAATATTCTTGACACATCTTTTGTAGACATTGAGTGCGAAAAATTCCTAGAGGTACCTAGTGTTGACTTTATTGGCTGCAATACATTTCTTGATACATCTTATGCTAAAATTGATTGTGAAAAATCCATGGAGGCACTTAAAATTGATTTTGTTGGGTGTGATACACTTCTTGAAACATCTTATGTAGAAAAGGATTGTGAAAAACTCATAGATGAACATGAGGATGATTTTGTTGGTTTTGATGCTATTTTTGATACATCTTATATGGAGGCTTCTTGTGAAAAATTCATGGAGGAACCTAGGGTTGATTTTATTGTTTGTGATGAATTTATTGACATATCTTTTGTAGGAATTGATTGTGAACAACTCATAAAGATACCTGAGATTGATTTGGTTGGCTGTGAAACATTTCTTGATATACTTTATGTAGAGACTGCTTGTGAAAATCCTATAGAGGTACCTAAAATTGATTTCATTGGTTGTAATGCATTGCTTGATACATCCTTTATGGAAAATAATTGTGAAAATTCCATTGAGGTACCCAAAGTGAATTTCATTGGTTGTGATAAGTTTCTTGATATACCTTTGCTGGATATTAATTGTGATAAATTCATTGAGGTACCGAAAATTAATTTTATAGGATGTGACGCATATCTTGATTCATTTTATGTAGAGATTGTTTATATTTCATTCCTTTCTTACCCTGCATGCGTGCGGGAGGTATTTTCTTTATATGGTTTTGCAGGATCCCGTAGGCATCAAGGATGGGTACTGAAACTTTATAGCCTACAACCTCCCGGAAGAACTTCTAAAGAGCATGCAGTGGGAGGGGTCGAGTTCACTTTGACTTTTAATTGTCTACCTCAAGAATGGATTCTGAACCTTAATGGTATCCGACCACCGGAAGATGCTTGTGCAAAATTAATAAGGGAGAAATCTGCCCACTACGAGGTTGATCATAGGAGGATAGTTCTCCTAAGATGGATGCTACGTGCTCTCTACCCTACTTGAAGGGGAGTTATTTTGTTCTTACCCTCCTATTTCATTGTAAATATCAATTTCATGTTTCAAGTAGTAATTTTTCTTTTCAAAGGAGTTCTTGCTAATAAATGCTTAGATAGTTTGGAAAGCATAAAAGTCATTGTAGATACCATGTTAGTCCTTTTGGCATTTTATTTCTTGCATGAATAGGAATAAATGTATCCATCTAGATTTTATTATATCATTTTAGAGTCCCTTGAAAGAAAATTAAGTTTGGTTGTTAAAACTTAGGATTTGAGTCAATGGATGAAAATTCTTGGATGCTTGAGTACTACTTAGTATTGGATTCTAAATTGATGAATTGAGATGAATTCTTTTTACCTAGTGAGGAATTGGCCAAATAATTGTGATACACACATGTGATTGTACTCTAGAACTTTCTTAGGTTCTTTCAAAGCTATAATTCTATGATTGGATCATATTTAGAGAGGTGAATCATTTTGTTTCCATTCTCATATCATTTTTGCAACTTTGTTTCTCTATATTCCATTTTACTTCCCCAATCTTCATGTTCATCATAATCATTTTCATTGGATTTGGTTATTCTTAATGTTTCTTAATGTTACTTTGCCTGAGACGGTCAAAAGTTTAAGTGTGGGGGAGGATGCAAGCAGTCTATCAAATTTTGAGGGCAATTGGAATTTTTGGTTGATACAAGCAAAGGTGCCAATTTGAAGGAGTTTTGTATCAAGAATGAGTTGCAAACACACCCATCAGCTTAGTTGCAAGAAAAAGAAAATTTTTGTGATTTGAAAAGTGAAGCAAAAGAGAAAGAAAGTTAGAGAGCAAAGAGATATCTTTAAGTTCAAATTTGGATAGGAAACAAGCTCAATTGGACCAAGTATCAAGTAAGTGAACAAAGGATGATTACATTCATTCGATCTAGTTGAAGATTTCAGAAATTTGCTATACATCTCGGATGTCATGAGTGGAGCCATTAAAAAAATAGAAAAAAAATAGAGCAGTTGAAAAACAAAAGAAAAGAAAAGGAAAAGACAAAGAAAAATCATTAAGTGGAAGTAAGTGATGGGTTGGATTCTGTATTTGAAGATGTAAACAAGGAGGAAGTTGTATTCCAGAGTGAGTTATTGATTGGAAGTTTGAAATTTCAGGTAGAAGTCAACTACAGAATCTGAAAAACCAGCTACTGATCATGACCTGATCGGTCTCCAGACCGATCAGGGGTATTACAGACTGGTCACCAGTCTGATCAGTCATTGGTTGATCTATCCAGTGACCGATCAGCAGACGCTGGCACATCAATATCAGCCATCTAAGAGTCATGGTTTGCTCCCTACTCCACCATAGCTCTGATTTCACTAGAAGACACCATCAAAAGGGTCAAAGTGCATTGGGATACATTTTTGAGTGTCCAAGTCTTCCACTTTCTAAACTTTTTCTATATTTTTTTATTTTTCATATTTCTTTTCAATGATTTCTTATCATGCTATATTTCTTTTCTATGTTTCCTTTTCATACCACATTTCTTTACTTCCTTTATCATGAATCTTAATGTATCAAGTTCATTAAAGTTTATATTTCATTTCTATCATTTCATCTATCTTCTTTAACATGTTCTAATAAGCTTTTATAGATATGGATCCAATTCATGAATAATGGTGGAGAGTAGATAATAAGCAAGCTTATGGAAGTGCAAGTACCATGGTTGTGTTAGAGAGAGCTCCATTTTCATCAAAAATGTAGACCTAGGAAGAGAGCCACTTTTAAATTTCCCTTGCAAGGTTTTCTAAGTTAATTCATCTCAATGAGTCATGATAGATGGAGTATGCTAAGTTGTTGATTTAAGGATAAGATTCTAGTCCATTGAGTTTAGATTTTTGAGAATTGACAACCCTAGGTAATTTCCTTTCAATTGCTTCTAACTATGATAAAGACTAATCTAGGGGGATATATCTTAGTTTACTAGTAGCTTGTGCGAGACGCCCAAGAGTAAGTGTAGGGGAGTTGATTACTATCATTTTGTTAATAAATTTAGGCTATCAAATCCATATTTTGATCCACTTTTATATGCTTAAGTTTGCATTTAGAAAAGGTTTCACGAATTCGTTTTATTTTAGCTTTTGATTCAAATCTTTCTATAATTGAGATATTTTGACATTAATTGTGAATCTTATTTTGTAGGCTTCAAATGATCATGGACTTAGATCATATTGGGTCAAATTTGAGTCAGAACTGGATTCGGATCAAGGTGATCAAGCATCGGATTAATATGGGTCGTCCGATCAAGAAACAGCTAGATCTGAGCCATACGTCAACTTCTGATCAATCCAAGCTCAAGATAGAGTCAATCATGACCATAGATCAAGATATGGAAGTTTCATCCAAATCAGAGCTCATCTGGCTGTTGGATTAAGTTTAAGAGAGTCTCAACCATTAATTCAAAGGGAAAGAAGATTTGAGCCATCCATCGCAGATCTAAGTGATCCGAGCTATAGACGAGCAGATCAGAGGCCCATGATTCAGATCGGAGAAGATCCGACCGTCGGATGAGGCCAAATCAATCACAGCCATGCAAAATTGAAAAGTAGGATTTAAATCAGAATTCCCTCTTCATCCTGGGGTCGTCGCGTGTCGCGGATCGAATCGTAGAGTAGAGTTTCTAGTTCTTCTTGTTCTTCATCAGTTCTTCATCGATTTCGTTTCTGTTTTCTTCTCCAATCGCGCGCGACCACATTAGATTTGTTCATCTTCAACTTTCAGATCAACGAAGTCATTTTCTTGTTCAGTTTGATCCCAAATCTAGCAGCTGAAGGGCGTAAGGTGAGGGTTTCGCCTGATGCTTTCTGTAACGATCGGCTCCAGTGATCGTCGTTGTCTCCATTGAGCTGATGCCATCAGTTGTTTCGGAGGGGTTCTCCAAAAGTTCTGTGAGCATCCGAGCGAGATCGACACTCAGCGTAAGGAGAAGATCGTGGGGTTTAGCTACTGACCGATCGAGATGATCGGACAGAGATTACTCTGATCAGTCCCGTGATCGATCAGAGGAATAGTTGATCGGTCGGTTGACCGATCAGGAAGGGCAGAACAGAGCAAATTGATCCAAGGAAGTGTTCCTTCGAAGATTTTCAAGCAAGGGGGTTCATAGCTTGATCTTTGTGTGACAGCAAAGAGAAAACTTGATGATAATCCAATTAGGATTACTTTGGTTTTAAGTATTCAATTCTTCAAGTTGTTTCGCTTGTTCCAACTACACCTTACATCAAGTTCTTATGCTTTGTTTTGTTCTAACTTTTAATTGCTGTAATTAGTCCCTTACATTTAGTTTTTTTTGCAATTAGTTTCCTGCAATTAATTCTTGAATTTCAATTTCGTTGTTTGAATTTAAGTGTTAGTTCTTCCACTAGGTTACGTGTAGCCCTCGCAATTTCCTACTTCGGTTCTGCTAGTTCAGTTTATTTCATTCCAACTTGCTATTTCATATTGTCATTTCCTCTTATTGCAGAAACGCCCATTTTATTTAGAAAACCCAAAATATCAAACGACAAACCACTTTACAAGCTCGAATTAGCCATTCATTCAACTAGTCATTGGAAAAATACGACCTGAGGCCCCTCTACTACATTATATCTTTGTTAGCCAAAGGGTTTTCAGCTTTATAAATATTTAAATTTGAGACCCACATTCATGACATCTATTTTGGGTACCACCAATAGGGCAACGCATGGTTGTTTTCTACTACTCTAACTGACTAAGGAAGACCCAAGGAATTGACACCCTCCGCTAGTACTCTTCCTATCTAGCTTACAACCCACATAATCCGAGTCGGTGTATCCAATAAGATCAACACTAGGGGCTCTAGGATACCAAAGTCCTACATTGAGGGTACCTTTACCATACCTTAGGATCCTATTAAGTACAACCAAATGGGACTCTTTGGCACATGATTAGTACCTTGCACACATATCTACCGTAAAAAGTATATCGGGTCTACTAGCGGTTAGCTATAGTAGGCTACCAATCATGCTCCTATATTGCTTAGAGTCTACCATTTTTCTTTCAAGGTCACTATCCATTTTCACATTTGTTCCTATGGGGGTATATGCTACCTTAGCATTTTCTAGGCCAAATCTCTTTATCATTTCCTTAGCATATTTATTTTGAAAAGCATGTGTTCCTTCATTAGTTTGCTTAACTTGAAGTCCTAAAAAGAAGGTTAACTCTCCTACAAGAATTATCTCAAATTTATCTTCTATACATTTAATGAATTCTTGTAGGAAGTCATTATTTGATGACCCAAAAATGATATCATCTGCATACACTTGGGCAACAAATATATCCTTATCCTTAGATTTTAGGAACAAAGTAGGGTCAATTGTTCCTCTCCTAAACCCCTTAGACACTAGAAATGAAGAAAGCCTTTCATACCAAGCCTGGGAAGCTTGTCACAATCCGTATAAGGCTTTTCTTGTAACGCCCGCTTTTTTTTTTCATAAGAGGCGTTACGTTAACATACTTAGGGCATGTAGACATCATAAGGCAGCGGAATAACTTTAACTTTACATACATGTCCTACTACCATTCTTAACATAATGACATGGAAACTCGGCATATTGACTTCATACTTAAACATCATATCATGTCATACTTAACATCACATCATAGAGTTCCATAAGTCATTATTCGAGCATTCAAGCATATAAGTGATCAAAGTAAACTTCTAGCATAAATGATAAACATATCATTTCCTGGGCCAAGTCACTACCACACACTTGCATTCTTGCCCTCCTGCTGCTTCCTCATTATCCCCGTGAATGATCTGCGGTATAAGGAAATAAGACTACAAACACACAGGCTTAGTAAGACTCTTTCCAACTCAAAAATCATTCATCATTTCATAAATGAGCACATGGAACATTAACATACTTGGTGCTCTACTTAGAACATAACAACTTGAATCACTTATCATATACGTGACATAGCATGAACATAAACATAAGTGAACATTCCTAGCATGGCATGAGTCATGGCATAAACGTAAACATAGTAAACATTCTAAGCATGGCATGATACATGGCATAAACATAAACATAAATAAACATTCCTAGCATGGCATAATACATGGTACAAACATAACATCCTAAGCATTCTTGACATGGCATAATACATGGTATAAACATAACATCCTCAGCATTCTTGACATGGCATAATACATGATATAAACATAACATCATAAGCATTCTTAACATGGCATAATACATGGTATAAACATAACATCCTAAACATTCTTGACATGGCATAATACATGACATAAACATGTCTATAAGGTGTAAACCAACCTATATGGCCTAAACATAGGCATACTTCCTACCATAGCATATAAGCATCTTCTTAACATAATCATGACATAGATCATTTACTCACATGCATCTTTCTTAACATGAAGTGTAAGCATAAAATCTTATCAACATATCATAATGCATAACATGAATGAATGCATGAGTGGAATGCATATACATAAGGATGCTTAACTTTTAAAACATACTTTTAAATGTTTAAACATAATCATCATATCATCATTGGGGTCCCCTGCTTGTACCATATACATACATCATAAGCGCGCATCCCTAGCAAGTCCGAGGTAGCGAGCCCCGACCTACTAGGGTAAGGACAGCATAGTCGGTAGTCCCCGAACCGAGCCGTTCTTAAGGAGCTCATCCCTGTTGCACAGCTCCGGTAGTGCCAGAACCGTGGACCGCTTCGGTAGTCCAGAACCGGGGCGTTCTTAAGGTGCCCATCCCTTGGACCCATACTTCGGTCTGGTACAAGCCCATTCATAAAGTAAAATACTTTACATATTTCATCATTCATAAGACATTCATAGCATAACCATGTTACATAAAGCATGACTTAACACATGCTTGTCCTTTCATTGTTCATACTTATTGCATAACATCATGATGCCTGGAAGGCATGAGCATTATCTTCATTCATAAACATGGTATGCATCTTCTTTCATAAACATGGCATGCGTCTTTATTCATTTAACATGGCATGCATCATTATCCATACAACATGGCATGCATCATTATTCATACAACATGGCATACATCTTCCTACATAAAACATGGCATGCATACCTAAACATCATTCCCTATTCCTAGTACTTGCATGATCATAACATAGAAGGTAAGCATTGCATCGAACATGACATGTTTTTCATAGATATTTATCCTACTCCTTAGAGCTTGTATGATCATGATACATAAGGTAAACATTGCATTTCTTGCCTAAGCATGGTATCTATCTTAAGCATGCCTAGGTAGGATTTCCATAACATTCTACCTACCATTCAAATACATGGCATAAAACATAAGACATTCATAATAAACCCTATTAAGCATGGCATCCAATCATAAACATAAAACATAAAACATGGTGCTTAAATTTAGGGTCATGGGTAACATGATTCCTACCACATGCTTGAGCCTATACATATATATACTTCATGGTAAGCATAAACCATCATTCCCCGAACCTTAACTCCACCCCAAACCCTAGATCCAAGGCTTGGCCAAAACTTATAAGGTGGAGTTCCATCAATTCCATAAACATGTACAATAGCATAAGGTAAAGGAACAACCATACATCATCTAGGAGACCATAGGAAGCCATTGGGGCACTTGGTTAGGGTTAACCCTAACCTTTAGCCCACCTTCCTAGGGCTGGCCGAAACCTAGAAGGCCATGGGGGCATGGAAAAATTCCATTAAAATCCCTAATCAATCATAAAACACCAACCATACCTTACCATAGGGCCAATGGGGCCCTTACTTGAAATAAGTCCTAACTTTTTCCCTATTAACCCATCTTGGCCGAAACTTATAGGGTCTCTAGGCCATGTGAAAATTCACATAAATCACCCTCCATCTCACTTATATCATGATAATGCATAAAACACATACTTGAAGTTTAAGACCCAACCCTACCCATGGGTTCTTGAAGTTGGCCGCAACCCTAGGGGATCCTAGGGTACCCCAAAAATTCTCAAAAATTATATTTAATCTCTAAACATCATGAGAGCACATTAAACAACCTTATGAAGATTTTTAGCATCATCATGGACACAAAAACCTAGTGGCCGAAAATCATAGGACTCGGGTCCTTGGTTTTTCTTTCTTTCAACATCAAATCTTAAAAACCAACCAATATATCATGCTAAAATCATAAGGAACTATTATACCACAGGTGGGGGAGTCTTACCTTGGTGGATCTTGATTTTTAAACCTTAAAAGAGAAGGAAATTGTGAATCGTTTGGACACTTGAACCTAGCTCCTTGCCCTTGTATCCTTGGAAAACCTTTAGATCTTGGTGATGAGACCTTCTTGTGGAGCTTTTCCAAGGGAGAGCTTCTCTTGTGGTGTTCGGCTAGAATGAGGAGGGAGGAGGAAAGAAAATGCAATTGATGGAAGGAAGAAAGAAACTCCCAAACCCCCCTCTTTATCACCCATTAAGGAGGTAAATGAAAAGTCTCTTCATGACCCTTCATCTTCATCTAAGCCTTAACCAATATCCACTTCATTTCCTCATAGCACTCCCTTGCTAGGTGAATTGGTTAGAGCATACATGGTTGTACAAGAGGTCCAAGGTTCAATCCTTGGTGTATGCACTAATTTTTTTCCATTTATTTTTGTTTTATTTTTCCTATTATTTTCAAAAATCCCTAAAAATTCTCCCATAATTATGTTAATATTTTACATTAAAATCCCTTTATATTTCTATAAATTTTTATCTAAAATTCACCAATAATCATGGTACTAGAAAGCCCATATAAGGCCCATTAGTACTTAGTATTCTCAATTTAAATGAGAAAATATGGATTTCTAGGCCACATTTTGTATTAATATTTCTAGGTCCCTCGGAAAATTATCTAGACATGCTCAATATTTTAAGAAAATATTAAGAGAATTTTCCGGGTCGTTACACGAACGATCCAAATTACAACTTAGCCAATTACCAAAATCGGCCTTATAATTTGTTCGACCGTTCAACCGCGGAAAAGGTAACGAGTTGATTGTCGACTTTTGTGTTTATGGTCGGGGTCTAGTTAGTAATTTATTCACCAAATTTGGAATCAAAATAATAAATTATTAAACATGAAATGACGAGACGAATAAAACAAGCACATAATTGGCATGCAATTAATCAAAGGAGCATAGGGAAAGATATACCCTTCCGATCACCTCGCGGTCTTCTACCTTATGTCCCTCCCTTTGTGGATGTCGTGTGGGCGAGGATCTACCATGATCCGAGATCACCAAGTGATCCAAAAGAACACCTTCTTCTAGCCGACCAAAACCCTAGCCACTAGGGTTTGCGCCGCCGACCTCTTCTTCCTCTACCCTTGCGCCGCCGACCGCCGGAGCCGCTCCAAGCCCTCCGGAGTGATAGATGACCTAGAGAGGAAGGAGAAGGAGATGATGAAGGAGAAAATTCTCCTTCTATCTCACCCAAACAGCCCGCAAGAACCCTTCTCCCTCAACCTTGCGACGTCACCGCAAGTTGGGTTGCGCCGCCTCCCACCGGCCGTTGACGCCTCCTCCGCCCTCCCTGAGCCCCACGCAAGGTAGAGGAGGTCTCTGATTTGCTTTCATGAGCCTCAGTCGGAGCTTGGTGGAGGAGACCAAGAGAACCGAAGGGGAGAACCCATTCTTCTCAGTTTTCAGCGCCGAAACCTAAGAGGGTGAGAGTGAGAGAGAGAAGAGAGGAGAGAGGCTTGGGTATCAACTCTTGGATTAGGCTTGGTTTCTTGATCTCATAGGGTATTTATAGGGCTAAGGTAGGGACCAAGAGGAGGAGTTGGATCTTGGCCCATTAATGGATCTAAACTAGATCCATTAATTAAGATTTATTCTACTAAAGGATCTTAATTGAACTTCCTCCCCAACCCCCATATTTTCATATGGGCTCCACATATTACGAGTCATCCATCCCCCGGTGTTTAAGATCTCGTATACCCATTAATTAATTTAATTACTAACAATTTAAATTAATTAACCTCTGGATCCTTGACTAGTACCACTCAACCTTATCAACGTGCCGAATCAAATCCACCTGCAGGATTAGCACGATGAACCTTTTGAGCTCATCAAGGAGGCATCATCATCCTGACTCACCAGGACATGGATTCCATCAATAATCATAAGCACATCGTATTATTAATATTATCCCCCAACTTACCGGGCCTATTGATCTAATAGAATAGATCTCGCCCATTGGCAAATCAAAGAAATAATAATTAATAATATATGCCAGATATTATTTCGGGATTAAGGGATCGTACTCCATAATATAACTTGAGGTCCTATCCAATTATCGAGTCAGTACTAATTGGATAACCTCGGAGTTCGATCCTGCTCAATGTACTCATAACACACTAGTGTAATTCTATGGTCAAGACCAACCACACCTAATTACACTACAACCATCCCGATGGGATATCCAATTCCATCTCGGTTTTGAGCCTCTTATTTATACTAAGCAAGGAACTGATAACACGATCTTCCGTGTGACACCACACACCATGTATCTACAATACAAAGTAATTGGACTTCGTGTATGTACTATTATAAACAAACACCTAGTGTAGTTGTAATTCACTTTTCATAATAAAGATGTTCATATAAAGAAACTCATATCTTTTAGTATACACATCTTACAATCTCCTACTTATACTTAAAGATACTGTTGTATTCCCATTGATATACATTTGACTCCCATATCCTCCACATGCCTATCAAAAGCCATAGTTGGTAGAGCATTCATGAAAGGATCTGTTGTTGAGGCAATCAACCCTTAAATGATTGGAAGATCATGGTTTTAATGTGTGGGTGAATAGGTTTAAAGTTAGAGTGTTATGTTGTATTTGATTTGTGTGATTGAGTTTGCAGGACTTGGAGAATCACACTTGGTGGACCTATCCGAGGGACGAGAGCCGAGGGAGGAGAGCTCCAAGGGCAAGCCGGGAAGTGGACTTCAAAGGGCGCACGTGAAGGGTTGTATGGAGGCAAGCCAAGGGAAGGCTTGCGTGCGCATCCGAGGGACGATAGCCAGAGGAAGAGGACTTCAAGGAGCGAGCCAAGGGAGCAGACTTGAAAGCACACGCGAAGGAGAAGGTTCGGAGTGGCTGGAGCTGAGCTAGGAGTCAGGGCAGTCGACTGGCCCAGAGGCAGTCGACTGCCCCACAGAAAGTTCGCAGCTTCGGACCAGTTGACTGGCCTTGGGGCAGTCGACTGGTATACCCCAAAACTAGCCGTTGGCTAGCCGTAGGCCGACATTTAATGTCGGGCAGTCGACTGCCCTCAGGGCAGTCGACTGGTGCGGGTCTGGACAGACTACGAATCTGTCCTTTTCACCTATAAAAGGAGCTCCTCGTTACTCGTGCACGTACGGTTCCGTACAGTAACGAAGTGCTGCCAAATTGTAGAGTGACTTTTGCTTCCTCCATCATATTTTTGCATCTGTAAAGAGGAAGATTCTGCTGTAAAGGTTTCTCCACCTCAAGGAGACTTTTTTATAGTGAAAAGTTGTGCTCGCGGCGTGGATCCTTGGCCTAGTCACCCATCTGGGTGGATACCAAGTAAAAGATTTCTAGTTAGCATTGTTTATTCGTTTTACATATTATTTCCGCTGCGCTAACAACTTTGTAGAGATCAAAACGATCCGCGAAAGTGCATTCACCCCCCCCTCTACACGCCTATATCGATCCTTCAGTTGGTATCAGAGCCGGTGCATTTCGGAAGATCTAACAGTCAACCGGAGCAATTGTAATGGCGTTTCAAGAGGGATAATCCACCGCACGACCACCATTCTTCGACGGCAACGACTTCGCCTACTGGAAAGGTAGGATGCAGTACTATCTCATGAATGATATTGAAACTTGGATAAGTGTTGCAGATGGCTTCAAGGCGCCCATCGATGAAAAAGGAGACCCTACACCTATGAGAACATGGTCAAAGAAGGTGATGAAGAGGGCGCAGTCAAATGCCAAGGCCACCACCACACTGCAATGCGGGCTCTCAAAGGAGCAACTGAACAAGGTGGGGTCGTTCAAGAGCACCAAGGAGCTATGGGACAAGTTAGTTGAACTAAACAAGGGGTCATACGAGTCCAGAAGAGCCAAGAAGGACTTGTTAGTGGCCCAACTGCAATCCCTCTCCATGATGAACAACGAGACCGTCAGTCAGCTGCATGGAAGGGTAAAGAAAGTAATAAACGAGCTCCCTGTGATTGGAAAGAAAATTGAAAACCGGGATATCGTCAGGTATGTCTTACAAGCCTTCCCGAGAACCACCCTGTGGGCATCCATGGTTAATGCTTACAAGGTATCAAGGGACTTATCTTTAGTTAAATTAGACGATCTATTTTGTGAATTTGAACTGCACGAGCAAGCTAACATTTCAGCAAAAGAGAAAGGTATTGCTTTTGTTGTAGAAAAGGAGAAGAAGAGGAGAAAGGAGAAGAAGAAGGTGATCTACTCATCGTCATCGGACTCAGAGGAGTCAAGTGCCTCTATGAACAGTGACCAAAAGGCCTTTATGGTAAAGAAATTTCGTAAAGCATTTAAAAGTTTTTCTAACAAGTCATATGCTAGGAAAGCGGCCAAAGGTAAGGGTAAGGCCAAGGACATCATATGCTACAACTGTCACCAAGAAGGACATATGAAGAACGAGTGTCCCCAGTTGAAGAAAAGGGATGACAAGAAGGAAGAGAAGAGGAAGAGTGACAAGAAGAAGTCAAAGGGAAAGGAAAAGAGTGCCACGAACCTCAAGGCGACTTGGGACGATCCCTCATCCTCAGAAGGAGAAGAAGAGCAAGTCTCTCACTTCGCTCTTATTTCACAAGATGATTCGGACTCATCAGACGATGAACGGAACTCAAGTAGTGAAGATGAGAGCTCCTCCACTTCATCATCATCAAAGTCAGAAGCTTCGGTAAGTGAGGTATACCACTTACCCTCCTCTACCTTAGTGAAAATTATTTCTAGCACGAACATGGATTTAGCTAAGGATAGAAGTAGAATTAAGGATCTTAAGGAAGAAATTGCCATGCTTAGAGTAGAAGCTATTAAACTTAAAGATTTGCATGCTAGCTCTACCTCTTCACATGTTTCACATATTGAAAATGAAAATAAGGAGTTAAGGAAACAAGTAGATGACCTCACAAAGGCCCTTAGGAAATTTCAAGTAGGATCAAGTTACCTTGATATGATCATCAACAGTCAAAGGGATGTATACAACAAGGCTGGGTTGGGTTATAGACCTAAGATCAAGGAAGTAGCATTCGTCTCACTTATCGGTAGGATTGGTGCATCTAGGAGACTAGGGGCTAGGGGAACCACAAAGAAGGCATGGGTACCTAAGAAATTTTTAAATGATGCTTATGGATCAAAGATATGGGTATCAAAAGAGTATGTTTTCCATGTTGTCTAGGTAAAGGTGAATGAGGCCCCAACTTTGTGGATTGTAGATAGTGGATGCTCAAGACACATGAACGGGGATGTGAGCAAGTTCACCACTATTAGCTACCTAAGAGAAGGGACGGTCTCCTTGGGAATAGTGGAAAGTTGAGGATCATTGGTAGGGGCACAATTGAGGTATCTCCCACTATTTCGATTCATAAAGTACTTTTAATTAAGGATATGAAGTTTAATTTATTAAGTGTGAGTCAACTATATGATGCCGGTTTTAGAGTAGAATTTCATGCTAAGAAATGTGTAATAAGGCATAGTGAATCAAACACTATCATATTAGAAGGGTTTAGAGAGACAAACTTATATTATCTTGATCTATCTTATGCTACTAACAATGTTGTTAAGTGTCTCATGTCTAAAGAAGAAGAAGGATGGTTGTGGTACCGAAGACTTGGACACGTCAACATGAGGAACATTGCAAGACTGGCCAAGGAAGAATTGGTGAAGGGGCTCCCAATGATCAAGTACGAAAAAAACAAGTTGTGTGATGCATGCCAAGAGGGTAAGCAATCAAAAGCATCACATAAAGGTAAAACTCTAATCACCACCTCCTTACCTTTAGAACTTTTACATATAGACTTGTTTGATTGCCATAGTACTCCCTCACTTGTGGGGAGTAAATATTGCCTAGTGATAGTAGATGATTTTTCTAGGTTTACTTGGGTCTATTTCTTGAAACATAAGGATGATACCCTAGATATCTTTATAGGTTTTAGTAAAAGGGTAGAGAACGAAAAGAACATCAAAATAAACCGAATTAGGAGTGACCATGGTGGGGAGTTCCAAAACGCTGGTTTCACACAATTTTGTGTTGAAAATGGGTACAAGCATGAGTTTTCATGCCCAAGGACTCCTCAACAAAATGGGGTAGTTGAGAGGAAAAATCGAGCCCTACAAGAAGCTGCTAGGACTATGCTTAATGCATACTCTCTTCCTAGCTACTTTTGAGCCGAAGCAGTCAACACCGCTTGCTATATTCAAAACCGGGTGTTAGTATATAAGTTTTTAGGAAAAACACCCTTTGAACTATGGAATGGAAGAGTACCCCAAGTCCACTATCTTAGGATCTTTGGATGTATAGTTTACATCTTAAATACCAAAGACGACCTAAGAAAATTTGAGTCAAAAGCCGATGAAGGAATCTTAGTAGGGTATTCATTGACTAGTAGGGGTTACAGAGTGTACAACAAGGGGACAAAAGTGATTGAGGAGTCCTCAAATGTCAAATTTGATGAAACTACTAGTACCTACCCTAGAAAGGCCTCTATTGATAAGGACATAGAAGAGGTCCAACCTCTTGCCCAAAGAATCCAAGACCTACATTTGGAGGGTAATGATCAAGGGGGAGTAAGAAGTACCCTAGAAGATGAGGAAGAAGGAGTAAATGAACCTACAACCTCTAGACCCTTGAGAAATCATCATGATCATCCTATTGACCAAATTGTGGGTGATGTAAATCAAGGAGTAAGAACTAGGTCCTACTTTAGGGATCAAACTAGTCAAATAGCTCTAATCTCCCAATTAGAACCCAAGACCATTGATGAAGCATTGGGAGATGCTGATTGGGTTTTGGCCATGCAAGAAGAGCTAAACCAATTTGAGAGGAGTGAAGTTTGGGAGTTAGTTCCTAGGCCCACTGATTGTACCATTGTAACCACGAGATGGGTCTTTAGGAACAAATTAGATGACCAAGGTAAAATCACTAGGAACAAGGCTAGATTAGTGGCTAGGGGGTTTAACCAAGTTGAGGGATTAGATTATGATGAGACCTATGCCCCCGTAGCTAGGTTAGAATCAATTAGAATTCTACTAGCCTATGCCGCTCACATGGGTTTTACACTCCACCAAATGGATGTGAAGTCGGCATTCCTTAATGGGATCATTAAGGAAGAGGTCTATGTAGAACAACCTCCTGGGTTTGAGAACCCCAACTATCCAAGACACGTGTTTAAATTAAGAAAAGCCTTATATGGATTGAAACAAGCTCCCCGGGCTTGGTATGAGAGGCTTTCTTCATTTTTGGTGTCTAAGGGGTTTAGAAGAGGAACAATTGACCCTACATTGTTCCTAAAATCTAAGGATAAGGACATATTTGTTGCCCAAGTCTATGTAGACGATATCATTTTTGGGTCAACAAATAATGACTTCTTACAAGAATTCATCAAATGTATGGAAGATGAATTTGAGATGAGTCTTGTAGGAGAGTTAACCTTTTTCTTAGGCCTTCAAGTTAAGCAAACGAATGAAGGTACACATGTATTTCAAACCAAATATGCTAAAGAGATGCTAAAGAAATTTGGTTTGGAACATGCTAAGGAAGCATCTACACCCATAGGAACTAATGTGAAAATGGATAGTGACATTGAAGGGAAAATGGTAGACTCTAAACAATATAGGAGCATGATTGGTAGCCTCCTATACCTAACCGCTAGTAGACCCGACATACTTTTTGCGGTAGGTATGTGTGCAAGGTACCAATCATGTGCCAAAGAGTCCCATTTGATTGTAGTCAAGAGGATCCTAAGGTATGTGAAAGGGACCCTAAATGTCGGACTTTGGTATCCTAGAACCCCTAGTGTTGATCTAATTGGATACACCGACTCGGACTATGCGGGTTGTAAGTTAGATAGGAAGAGTACAAGTGGAGGGTGTCAATTCCTTGGGTCTTCTTTAGTTAGTTGGAGTAGTAGGAAACAACCATGCGTTGCCCTATCAACAACGGAGGCAGAATATGTGGCAATGGGTGGATGTGTTTCCCAACTCCTTTGGATCATGCACACCTTAGAGGACTATGAGCTACATTACACCAAGGTCAAAGTCTTGTGTGATAATGTAAGCACCATCAACCTAACTAAAAATCCGGTTCACCATTCTAGAACAAAACACATTGAAGTGAAACATCACTTCATTAGAGACCATGTGGCAAGGGGAGACATAGAACTACACTATGTTGAATCAAAGTCGAACCTAGCCGACATCTTTACCAAGCCTCTTCCCGAATCGGAGTTTACATCCTTAAGAAGAGGCCTTGGAATGTGTTTTGTGGAAGTATAGGATGAACTTGGAAACATTAGCTTTGAAAAAGGGTGCTTGATCCATTAGGGTGATACATTTGGCTCACTTGTGCTTGTGGCACATTGTTGAACCATTAAAAGTATCAAAATATCAAAACTAGACCAACTATGGGGGAGGCAAGTGTTTAATCAATGGACACTTTGCCAAAGATCATTGTTGGACATTTTAAAACTTTGAAAACCATTTTATGTTTTACATACTTTGCCATGTCTTTCAAAGTCATATGATTGCAAATTTGGTTTCAAAGTTTGATACAAAATGTAGTGATTTTCAAAACTTTTGGATTTTTATCAAAAGTCATGCATGTTTGAAATTTTATATGGTTTAATATTTTTCCCTGATAGAGTATAACATTTCAAACATGTATGCAAAATTTTACAATTTTTGGAATTTTCTGGAAGTTTCTGAAATTCGGCAGAAAACCTGAAATATCAGACTGATAGCGTATCAGTCGACTGCCCTATGGGCAGTCGACTGGCACGCCTGTTTTCAGCCACTGTGAGAAATTTCAGAAATCAAAAATTCTCACATTTGATACCGTAGGGTTTGGTTGCTTGAGGCAATCATTTTGATGGTGTCAAAGGGGGAGAATGGTGGTTTAAGTTAGAATTTTGACTTAAAATGGATGATTTTAGGTATTTTGTCTAATTTAGACCTTGAAAGGTTAAAATTTGGAGAGAAGACATGGATTAAGGGGGAGGTACCTCTTAGGTTTTGATATGTCTTACATTCTTACATATATTGATGTTGTTAAGTGGAAACTTAACTTGGAATGTGATTAGAATTGAAAATTGGGAGAAGACATAAGTTAAGGGGGAGGTTACCTCTTAGGTTATTATGTCTCATAATGTTTCAATTGCTATCTTTTGCTATTGCTATTGCTGTTATTTATCTCTAACTTAAACATATTGCCACACATCAAAAAGGGGGAGATTGTTGAGGCAATCGACCCTTAAATGATTGGAAGATCATGGTTTTGATGTGTGGGCGAATAGGTTTAAAGTTAGAGTGTTATGTTGTATTTGATTTGTGTGATTGAGTTTGCAGGACTTGGAGAATCACACTTGGTGGACCTATCCGAGGGACGAGAGCCGAGGGAGGAGAGCTCCAAGGGCAAGCCGGGAAGTGGACTTCAAAGGGCACACGTGAAGGGTGGCATGGAGGCAAGCCAAGGGAAGGCTTGCGTGCGCATCCGAGGGACGATAGCCAGAGGAAGAGGACTTCAAGGGGCGAGCCAAGGGAGCAGACCTGAAGGCACACGCGAAGGAGAAGGTTCGGAGTGGCTGGAGCTGAGCTGGGAGGCAGGGCAGTCGACTGGCCCAGAGGCAGTCGACTGCCAAAACCCACAGAAAGTTCGCAGCTTCGGACCAGTCGACTGGCCTTGGGGCAGTCGACTGGTATACCCCAAAACTAGCCGTTGGCTAGCCGTTGGCCGGCATTTAATGCCGGGCCAGTCGACTGCCCTCGGGGCAGTCGACTGGTGCGGGTCTGGACAGACTGCGAATCTGTCCTTTTCACCTATAAAAGGAGCTCCTCGTTACACGTGCACGTACGGTTCCGTACAGTAACGAAGTGCTGCCAAATTGTAGAGTGACTTTTGCTTCCTCCATCATATTTCTGCATCTGTAAAGAGGAAGATTCTGCTGTAAAGGTTTCTCCACCTCAAGGAGACTTTTCGATAGTGAAAAGTGGTGCTCGCGGCGTGGATCCTTGGACTAGTCACCCATCTGGGTGGATACCAACTAAAAGATTTCTTGTTAGCATTGTTTATTCCTTTTACATATTATTTCCCCTGTGCTAACAACTTTGTAGACATCAAAACGATCTGCGAAAGTGCATTCACCCCCCTTCTGCACGCCTAAATCGATCCTTCATCTGTCAGGTTGTCCTCTGATGCAATCTTGGTGACAACCACTTCTTCTCGCTTTACTATTTCATGTATCAGGTGGTACTTGCGCTCTATGTGTTTACTCGACTTATGGGCTCGTGATTCCTTCGAGTTTGCAACTGCACCACTGTTATCACAAAAGATTGTGATAGATCTGGGCGCACCAGGAATCACATCCAAGTCCATGATGAAGTTCCTGAGCCATACAACTTCCTTGGCTGTCTCTGAGGCTGCCACATATTCAGCTTCCATGGTGGAGTCCGCCACGCATTTCTGCTTGACACTCCTCCAAACAATGGCTCCACCTCCTAAAGTAAACACAAACCCTGAGGTAGACTTACTTTTGTCCCTGTCTGACTGGAAATCTGAGTCTGTATAACCTATAGGGACTAATTGGTCTGCTCGGTAAACCAGCATATAATCCCTAGTCCGTCTCAGGTATTTCAATATATGCTTTACTGCAGTCCAATGTCCCTGTCCAGGGTTACTCTGATATCTGCTAACCATACCTACGACAAAACAGATATCAGGTCTCGTGCACAACATATCATACATAAGGCTTCCTACTGTCGAAGCATAAGGAACCACCTTCATTTCCTATCTCCTTTGATGTTTTCGGACACATCTCCTTGGATAGAGGAACTCCATGCCTAAAGGGTCAACATTGTTGGAGTTTTCCATGCTAAAATGAGACAAGACAGTGTCAACATTGTTGGTGCAGGCAGCACCTAAGTCAAACTGGGTTTTGATAATGGCAAAGGGTTCAGAAGTTAAGATATTATTGTGATTTAACTTGTTTACTGAGTGTGTAGGAAGAAGTCATAGGTAGACTAGGCAAGAAGTCCTGGTAAAGGGCTGGGCAAAGAAGTCCTGATCAAGGACTGGGCAAGAAGACCTGACCGGAAGTCGGGCAAAGAAGTCCTGGTTGAGGACTGGGCAAGAAGTCCTAGCAAGGGGCTGGGCACCGAAGACCTGACCGGAAGTTGGGCAAGAAGACCTGACCGGAAGTTGGGCACGAAGACCTGGTCAGGTCGATTGGGCAAAAGTCCAACCGGAGGAGCCGGTTGGCAAAAGGTAAACTCTCTTGAGAGGAGTAGGTGAGGATGCGTTCCTCGTCGAGGGAACAGTAGGTGTTGGTTCGACCTAGGGTTCCATTTGGGATACCCGAAGTTAGAACCAAGATAGTTGCGGCTGTAAATAATGACTAACACTCTTTCTTAGTTTGTTTTGGAACTAACCTTGGTTACAGGGACCAAAGGATTGTGTTTCTGTAGCTCAGACGCCCCAAAGGAGTGGGGTGGTTCACTGGGCTAGGCGCCCGGGAGGTCACGGGCGCCCAATGCCAAGGCCAAAAACCTGCCAAGAAGCAAGACTGCTTCGAACCACACTGGGCTAGGCGCCCAGGAGGTCCCGGGCGCCCAAGGTCAAAGCCAAAGCGACCATCGAAGAAAATCCACCACGAAGCCAATGGACCAGGTCAACCTAGGCGCCCGAGAGGTCCCGGGCGCCCTAGTCAGCCCAGGTGCCGAATCAAAGGGGATAAGCGCTGACCGAGCTGTGGATTGAGGTTCTCGCAGGAGAAGGCATGTAACACCCGCCCCTTACGTGAGCGACGCGTTACTTTTTTTTCTTTCATACATTGTTGCATATGGAGAGTAAATATAGCAGCGGAAATAATACTAAATCATGAATATATGCAATTGGATAAATTTCTTTCTAACTAAACTACTTTAAGCATGTGAATCACAACATAGCATATCTATCAAGAGAGTATATAGTTCTACTTTAAGCATGCATAACATAAAGAACTTCAACTCCAACAAGTAGTAAGCGTAAACATAAAAACTAACACATGCATTCATAAGTAGCAACATTATGTCCATGAGAAATAAGTCCATAAGTAAGAGTAAAGACAATAGTAGGATCATTCTGCCAAGTCACTGCCACACACACACACATGCCCTCCTACTGCTTCCCCTTCATTAGAAACCTTTAGTTTGATCTGCAACATAAGAAGGTAGACTATAAGCATAAAATGCTTAGTAAGCTCCTTGCTTACTCACAAAATCCGTACATCACATATAAGTAGAAATCGACATCATTTGACATAAACATATAACATGAATAAATACTTAAAGCATCTAAAGCACATAAGCATAAACACTTAAAACATAAGCATGTGAGTCGTTATTAACGACATATGGCATGAGTAAGTACTTAAAGAATTTAACATTTGCATAATCTTTAAAACATAATCATGTGCATAAATATTAGACATAGCATATGCAATATCATTAAGTATAAACATATGCATTAACATTAAACATAGCATATGCAATATCATTAAACATAAATATGTGCATAAACATTAAACATAGCATATACAATATCATTAAGCATAAACATATGCATAAACATTAAAGATAGCATATGCAATATCATTAAACATAAACATGTGCATAAACATTAAACATAGCATATGCAATATCATTAAACATAAACATGTACATAAACATTAAGGATGCTCTTTGAAAAATATATATAATATAATACTTGAACATTAACATATCATCATCATTGGGATCCCTGGCTTGTACCCATTCATCATTTGCGCGCATCCCTTAGTAGAGTACGAGGTAGCTAATGTTAGTAGGAGCCCTAGAGCCAATTATGTGATGATTGACTAGAGACATTTTGTATCATATTCTATCATTAATAAAGACATGTTTGGTTATTATACTTACTTTGTATTCTGTGCCGAATGACTAAGTATAATAATGTCCTTGTGTAGTAGGTTCTTATCTATATTTTATCGATTGGTTGAATCGATAGTGAGATAATATAGAGAACACTACACTAAATTATTCCTAATCAAGCATTAATATTCAGGGACAATATTAATGCATGGAGACTAGCATGTAGGTCAACTGATGACTTGAGCTCACAAGCCATGGATATGTGATATCAAGTTGACACATGGGTCTACATTGGAGAATGTGTACTGAATGACCCGCCATGAGAAAGTTTCATAGATTGTCATATGAGTGTCATAAACTTTCTCATGTGACTATTGGTATGAATAGTCCTTAGACCTGAAGTCACTACGGTTCCCTACATAAGGAGTTATGTACTTTGGTATCGTCAAACTTCACCCGTAACAGGGTGGACTATAAAGGCGATCACTGGGTATGAAATGAATTATGCGGAGGGATGTGAGTGATGTAGATGGGATCTATCCCTCCATATGACGGAAGTGATATCTGTGGGCCCCTTGATCGAGTAGGACTACTGAAACGCATGATCATGCTCAAATGAGTCAATATGAGATATTGAGCTCATTTGTTTGAGTGAGTCTTGTAACGACCCGGGAAATTTTCTCATATTTTCCTTAAAATATTGACCATGTCTAGATAATTTCCCGAGGAACCTAGAGATATTAGCACGAACCTTAGCCTAGAAATCAATGATTTTCTCATTTAAATTGAGAAACTAAGTACTAATGGGCCTTATATGGGCTCTAAAAAGTGGTTTTAATTAGGTAGAATTTAATATAAATATAAAAGAATTTTAATTAGGAATTTTGGCATGATTATGGGTGACTTTTAGGTAATTTTCGAAAATAAGGAAAAAGAAAATAAAAATAAAGTGCATGCACCAAGGATTGATCCTTGGACCTAGTCTACAACCATGCATGCACTAACCAATTCACCTAGCAAGGGAGTGCTAGTAGAGAATGAAGTGGATCTTGGTTAAGGCTTAGGGGAAATGAAGAGTCAACAAGGGAAGAGACACTATGACTCTTCACTTGCCCATTTCATGGTGAATAAAGGAGAGGAGTAGTAACTTACCAATTAAGATTTCTCTTCTCCTCATCCACCAAGCCTTCTCTCCTTCTTCCTCCCTCTCCTAGCCGAAACCCACAAGCCCCAATTCCCTTTGGAAAAGTTTCACAAGAAGGCTCCATCTTCAAGACCCAAGGTTCTTGTTCAAGGTTACAAGGGCTAGAGGTAGCTAGAAAGCAACAAGGTCTTCATCCTTCTCCCAAATCTAAGGTCTAAAACCAAGATAATCTAAGGTAAGACTCCCTCACTTGTGGTGTAATAGTTCTCCTTATTATTCATTATAGTATGAAGTTTGGTTTGGGTTTGATGTTGAGAAAACCATGACTTGGACCTCTATAACATTCGACCACCATGGTTTTTGGGTCCAAGATGATGTTAAAAACCTTACACATGCTTTCTAATGTTTTCCCATGTTGAATATAGGTTAAAATATGATTTGGAGAATTTTTGGAGTACCCTACCATCCTAAGGGTTTCGGCCAACACCATGAACTCATGGTTAGGGTTGGATCTAAACCTTCACGTAGGTATCTTGTGTACCTTCATGATACAAGAGAGGTTGAGGTGATTTATGTGAATTTTCACATGGCCTAGAGACCCTACAAGTTTCGGCCAAGATGGATAATAGGGCAAAAAGATAGGGCTTACTTCAAGTAAGGGTTCCAAGGGCTCCTACGGTAGGGTAGGGATGGTGTTGGATGATTAATTGGAAATTTTATGAGATTTCCATGGACCCATGGCCCATGCATGTTTCGGCCAACCCTAGGAAGAAGGGCTAGGAGTTAGGGTTAACCCTAAAACATGAGCCCTAATAGCTTCCTATGACTTTATAAGTAATGTATGGTCTTTTATTTACCTTATGCTACCTTACATGTCATTTGAATGGTTGAACCCTTCCCTTACAAGTTTCGGCCAAGCCATGTAAATGGGGTTTAGGTGGAGTTAGGGTTTCAAGAATGATGGTTTATGGCTTATTATGATATATAGGTTCAAGCATGTGGTAGAAATAATGTTACCTTTAACCCTAACCTTAGGTATTATAGTTCAGGTTTGATATGTTTATGCTAGATGCCATGGTTATTTTATGTATCATGATCATGCAAGTTAGATGAATTAGGAGAATGGTCTATGTGAATATGTCATATTTTATGAATATAATGCAATGCTTACCTTATGTATCATGATCATGCAAGCTCTATGAATTAGGATGATGGTCTAGGTAAACATGTCATGTTCTATGAATACAATGCAATGCTTACCTTATGTACCATGATTATGCAAGCACTATGAACAAGAATGATGTTTATGTAAGCATGCCATGTTTATGAATGAAGATAATGCTTATGCCTTAGGGCATCATGATGCTATGCATTAAGTATGAACGATGAAAGGTCAAGTATGATTTATATCATGCTTCATGTAACAAGGTTATGCTATGTTTAAATATGCTATGAATGTTCCATGAATAATGAAACATGTGAAGTTATTTTACTTTATGAATGGGCTTGTACCAGACCGAAGTATGGGTCCAAGGGATGGGTACTTTAAGAACGCCGCGGTTTTGGACTACCGACTATGCTGTCCACGGTTCTGGCACTACCGAAGCTGGTGCAACAGGGATGTGCACCTTAAGAACGCCCCGGTTCTGGACTACCGGACTATGCTGTCCTTACCCTAGTAGGTCGGGGCTCGCT